>PVJC01036984.1:0-17416 GCA_004026665.1 Murina feae | reverse complement strand
CTGCGCTGTCCCGCCCTGCAGCCGCTCTGTGCACTCGGGAGGTCCCTCAGCCCGGCCTGTGCCCTCTCGCAGTCTGGGACCCCTCGGGGGATGTCCACCTGCTGGCGTGCCTGACCAGCCTGGGTGAGGGGCTTTAAGGCTGCCCACAGCTCCCATTGACCCAATGTCCCAGCAAGGCTGGCTGGACGCAGGTTTCTGGGGTTTGTTTATCTCCTATAATTGATGTACTGTTCATTTAAGGCGAGGTGGGCTGAGTAACGAAACCTCCTCTGCTTTACCTCGCAGCGCAGCGTCTATAATGAGACTTCGTTACTCTTAGTAAGTCAGGCCACGCCTGTTCCCTTCAGCTCCTGAGGATTCTATGATTGTTACATTATTGAAACATGTTTCAGAGCCTGCCCGCCAAGGGCCAAAAACAGTATCGCTTTCGCTCCTGCTGCAACGGACGCTGCCTAAACGTTTACTCAGGTCCGTGAGTGGCAGCTGCCATGTTGGCTGGGCTAATTTGCATACAGCACTCTGATTGGCTGGTGGGTGTGGCTTACCCTGTCTCGGTGAAACGGTTAATTTTACTATTTCGCTTATATATATATATATACATATATATATATATAATCCCTAAACATCATATTGGTTGAGCTTTATAAATATGGTACTGCAGTACCACTGTATTGAGTTTCATATGCTTTTAGCACTGATGTTTATATTTTGTATTAGTCAAGATTTTCCACAGATGCAGATACAATAGGATATATATACTAGTAGCCCGTTGCAGGAAGATTCCTGCAAGAATAGGGCTTCCTGAGCCAGAGTGAAGCAGAGAAGGGAGCAAAGCCTGCCTCGGCTCCCGTCTCTGCTGCCTCGGCTGCCTCCTGTCTTTGCCGCCTCAACTCCTGTCTCTGCCACCTCGGCTCCCATCTCTGCCACCTTAGCTCCCTCTTATCTCTACTGCCTCAACTCCCATCTCTGCTGCCTTGGCTCCCTGCCCTTCTCCCTCCCTTCTTCACCGTCTCCGCTGCCTCAGCTCCATTCCTTTCTCCACCGCTTGGCTCCCTTCTGCAGCACTTGGCTTCCTTCTATACTGTCTTTAGTCTTCACTCTCCTGTGTATGCAAATTAACTGCCATCTTTGCCATCAGTCGCTCTGATTGGCTGGTGGGCGTGGCTTTTCTGGTGGGCGTGGCTTGGGTGTCTCAGAGTGAAGGTTAATTTGCATATTACTCTTTTATTAGAGTACTAGGGGCCCGGTGCACAAAAATTTGTGCACTCGGTGGGTGGGGGTCCCTCAGCCCAGCCTATGCCCTCTTGCAGTCTGAGACACCTCAGGGAAGATGTCCACCTGCTGGCATGCCTGACCAGCCTGGGTGAGGGGCTGAGGGCCATTTTCAGGCTGCCCACAGCCCCTTCAGGGTTGGTGCACTGGGGGGTGGGAGGGCTGGTGAGTGCAAGCCTGGACATTTCCCACTGGAGGGCCCATGATTGCACACGTCTGGTGGGCCCCCACCGCTGAGGGGACACACCTGGCGCAGAGCTGGGTGGCGAGCCAGGGGTGGACGCTGGTGCAGGATCCCTTGGTGGGGCCCTGCTGCTGAGCAAACACACCTGGGGTGGAGCTGGGCAGCAGACTGGCTTCAGTTTCTCCGCACTGTGCAGCAGATGCTCCCGCACACCCCCAAGGAGGCCTCCTGGGCAGAGCCAAGCAGCAGACCCAGGACAGGCATTCCTGGATGCCCCACGTAGGCCCCCGGGGCAGAACCAGGCAGCTGACCCAGGACGGGCTCTCCTAGACGCCCCAAGGAGGCCCCTGGGGGGCAAAGCAAGGGAGCAGACCCTGGACGGGCACTCCTGGATGCCCTGAGGAGGCCCCCCGGGGGGCGGAGCAAGGCAGCAGACTCAGGATGGCTGCTCCTGCAAGCCCCGTGGAGGACCTGCTCTCCTGCATGCCTGGTGGAGGCCCCTGGGGGGCTGAGCCAGGCAGTGGACCCGGGACGGGTGCTCCCGGATGCCCCAAGGAGGTCCCAGGCTGCACTGCTCCACTGAGCTGACACACCTGGCACAGCTATGCCAGCCGGCCTTGGAGGCTCCCAGTGCAGAGCCGCCCTGCCAGCCTCCATCTTGGCTGGGTTAATTTTTATACAGCTGCTCTGATTGGCTGGTGGGCGTGGCCGTGAGCAGAGGCTCAGCCAGCCTAGGCAGGCAGTTGCAACAGAAGCCTCTGGTTTGCTCTAGCTCCATGGCTGCCGGCCTCCATCTTGGCTGGGCTAATTTGCATACAGCCACTCTGGTTGGCTGGGAGGCGTGGCTTGGTTGGTGGGCGTGGCTTAGGTGTCTCAGGCAACGGTCAATTTGCATATTACTCATATATATATATATATATATATATATATATATATATATATATATATACAGAATTGATCCATGATAGTGGGAACTGGCAAGTCTGAAATTTATAGGCCAGGCTGGTAGGCTGGAAATGAAAACTCAGACAGGTTTTCTACATTGTAGTCTTAGAATTCCTTCTCCAAGAAACCTTAATTGTTGTTCTTCAGTCCTTCAACTAATTAGGTGCTGTCCACCCACATTATGGAGGGTAATCTGCTTTCCTTAAAGTCTACTGATTATAAACCTTAACTCACACCTAAAAAGTATCTCCCCAGAAACCTCTAGACCAGTGGTTCTCAATCTGTGGGTCGCGACCCCTTTGGGGGTTGAACGACCCTTTCACAGAGCTTGCCTAAATACATCCTGCATATCAGATATTTACATTATGATTTATAACAGTAGCAACATTACAGTTATGAAGTAGCAACAAAAATAATTTTATGGTTGGGTGTCACCACAAATGAGGAACTGTATTAAAGGGTTGTAGCATTAGGAAGATTGAGAACCACTGCTCTAGACCAAACAGCTGGGCACTATAGCTTAGTTGACATGTAATATTAACCATCACATGTTTAATTCAGCCTTGTTGTTGCATATAGCTTTAATTAATTTTAGCTCACTGATCATTCCGTTATTTCCATGTTCTCTTATCAATTGATACATGTTTCCATTTCTCAGGTGTTATTAAAAAAAGCTGCAATAAACATTTTTGTGCATGTCCCTTTGTGTGCAAGAGTTCCTCAAGAGTATAAGAATAAAATTGCTGGTTTGTAGACTGTGTTCATTAAACTTTAAAGGACAATGCTAAACTGTTTGCTAAGGTAATTGTATTAATTTACATTTATTTCAAAACATTTAAATAGGCAGAGTTGTGGTTTTCCATATTTGAGTTCCAAAAAATCATGAAAAGAATCAAATTCATTTGAAAATTTCATCCTTATCCAGTTTATCTTCCCTTATATCTGTATGCTTACACCTAGATGATGATGATTTAAAAAAAATCTTTATTATTGAAAATATTACATATGTCCCCTTTTCCCCTCCATTGACCCCTTCTAGCCTGCCCCCATCCCTGCCCCAAGTCTTCACCACCCTATTGTCTGTGTCCATGGGTTATGCATATATGTGCATACAAGTACTTTTGTTGATCACTTCCCACTCATCCACTCTCCCTCACCTTCCCTCTGAGATTCTGTGTCCTATTCTATGCTTCTATGTCTCTGGATCTATTTTGGTCATCAGTTTATTTTGTTCATTAGATTCCACATATGAGTGAGATCATGTGATACTTGTCTTTCTCTGGCTGATTTCACTTAACATAAAACAGTACTCTGCTTGTTCCTCCATGCTGTCTCAAAGGGTAAGAGATCATTCTTTTTTTGCTGCTGCATAGTATTCCATGGTGTAAATGTACCATAACTTTTTTATTCACTCATCTACTAATGGGCACTTGGGCTATTTCCAGATCTTAGCTATTGTAAGTTGTGCTGCTCTGAACATAGGAGTGCATATTTTCTTTCTGATTGGTGTTTCAAGTTTCTTAGGATATATTCCTAGAAGTGGGATCACTGGGTCAAATTACTCGTAGATTATTTAGAAGCTAAGTGAGAAGTGAAGCTTTGTGAAGTTCTTTTAAAAAAGACATTGTAAACTAGTCCTTCATGCAGCACATACTTTTTGAGCTTCTGCTATGTCCCCAGCTCTGTGCTAGGCACTGGGCAAAGTATATAGTGATGGATGAAGCCCCATCCATGCCTTCTTAATAATGAGACTTGAAGGGAGAGAGATATATAAATAGGTAAGTATAATAGTGTTAACGTTATGTCAACCTGCAGTAGAGGGTGCTTATTTATAGTCTTGAGGGTTGGAGGACTTTTTATAGGATAATTTAAACATTATGGTAACTACAATATACAGGCATTGGTAGACATTGGGTAGATAGATGCTTCGGTACTATCTCTAACGAATATTTGCAATGTGATGCAGTGTCCACTGGAGTTTGTATTAAGCCTGCCTCCTGAGGTTCTATATCATAAAACTTTGCACATGTAGAGAAGTTCAGTGAAGCAGAAATTCAGTTATCATAGCAAGAAATCACCACCAGTAAGGAGGGAGAGACAAATAATAAGAATCTCAAACCCTCCAGATCATTCCAAAGCTATTTTTGAATTTGCCTTCTTGGTGCTTCTCCTGATCTCTTTGAAAAAGGCATCAAGAAAGCTGTGAATGTGAGTTTGTTCTTGACCCTGACATGATTTTTACTTGGATCAAGACTTTAGGAGGCGGGCAGAGACACTCTTCCTCCCCTCTCAGTAGTGGTGCAAGGTGAAGACCTCATGGTCTAAACATTTTTCTTCAGCTACAGTTGCAGGATGTCATTCACATAGGTTTACCAAATGATACGGTTTATTTCTTCAGATGATAAGCAGTCATCTCTTGGGTAGCGGCTCTTAGCCTCTTGTTTCCTCGCTGCATATTTGTTAACAAGTATATTTATTAAGATTGCAAGATCTTCACTTTGCATAATTCATTTTTTACAGCTACTCTTCATAATCATGCCTTTGCAGTCTGTAATAAATGTCTTTATAGGAATGCATGACTATAAAAATAGGCTAAAATCCAATGCACAGAAAAACAGTGAGCTTCAGACCAGCTAGCAGGAAGATTTATTTTAGCAATATAGCTCTAAGGAGGCTGCTGCCTGGTACTTTTTATCCAGCTTACAACATTTTATCTCCTTTTTTCGCCAGAGTTAGTCCTAAGAGTCGGATTCATCTTTAGGAAACCTTACATGTCAATAAGCTACACTGGTCTTGCAGAAGGCTCCAATCCTATGGACACCATCCGAGTAACACATTGTTCCTTCAGGCTGTATTGCCCCTTTCGTCAATTTGTCTGTTTCCCCTCCCCTAGTAAACCATGTATCATAGTACTTGCAGTGGTACCACAGAAGGTGGGAGGGGCAGGTGGGTAGGGCACAGAGCGGAGAGGAGGAATTAAAATGTACTAATTTCTGAAATCTTCAACAATGTCCCCCTTCCTACTTTTCTAGAATGCGAACAGCCAGCTGTATGATGCCTCTTCACCAAATTCCCTGAGAAGAGATCTCCATATACTGACCCATCTCTCACCAAAAGCCCTATTTGCTTCAGAGCTGAACGTCACCCTGTTTACGTCATAGATCGACAGGTCATGCCCATTTGCACCACACTCCCACTGGTGGAAGGTCACACCCATAAACCCTGAGCAACTAACCAGCAGCTTCGGAATTGCCAGACTTAAATGTGAATGTTCAGCTAAGGATCACTATGTATTTGAGGAATTTGTTCAACATTAAAGAGAAAAACAAACAAACAATAAAGGACCCATAAAAAAAGAGACAATGCAAAAGAAAGCAAACAAAAATCTATATTTAATATCTTCAGAGCCATAAAAGATACTACATCCATAAAACAAACACAAGGTTATAAAAAAGCAAGGGATTAGAAAGAACCCTTAGAATTAGAAATATGATAGTAAAATTCAAAATTTAATAAAAGGATTGGAGGGAAAAGTTTATGAACCCTTAGAAAGTAGAACAAAATAGTATAAAAGGATGCAGGAAATGGAAGAAAGAAAAGGAAATTAGGTCAATCCGGAAAGTCTAATATCAAACTAATAAGAGACACATGAAAAATAAAGATGAGAAAATGATAAGAGAAATAACAAAAGATTTTCTAGACATGCAAATACTTAAAAACAAAAGGATCTTTCTTGTTTTCCCTCCTGGAAGACTGCTGAAATGTGCACTCAAGCACAGTAGAGAGGAAACAAAGAAAGAGGAAAATCAAGAAAGATAGTTTTTCTACTAAACACAAGAAAAGGAAGAAAGAAAAGCCCTAGTGTGTTCTTGGGAGAAGGGACTGTCACTTGGAAACTATTAGGAGTAGTTACATAGAAAAGAAGAATCAATTATTAACTTTAGGAAAAATATTGTACAAGAAAGAAAACGTACTGGTATCACACTTCTTGACTCAATACAATACTTGCATAGTCATAATAATGGAAAATAAGGATTGTGATATAACAATATTGGGAGGAAGAAAGGACAGGAGGTGAGGATGAGTGGGGATGATGATGCAGAAAGAAGAAGAGTTTAAGTCTCAGCTATCATAACATGGATACTGTTGTAATTAGCTTGTTATTAATAACTAGAGACCCAGTGCACAAATTTATGCATGGATGTGGTCCCTAGACCTGGCCAGCAGTTGAAGTGTGAGTGTCTGGCATGGAAGGGTAGGTCCTAGCTGACTTCTGGGTCCTGGGCAGCACCTGGATCCTTGACCCCGTGCACCCTCCTCCACCTGAGTCATGGCGCCCAAGTCCCCTCTCAGAGATGTGGTGAATGTGGCCAGATGCTCTGGGCCAGGGTGCAGTGTGGGCCTCTGGGCTACCCAGTGGCACTGCATAGAAGCCAGGCAGGCAGTGTGCTCTCTCCTGGTCAGCATCGCAGACCAGCTCCTTTGCAAACCCATGGGGAGTGTGACTGGCCCATGTGGTTCTTGTGTCTGCAGTCCAGCTCACCAGGAAGAGGCTGCATGGGTGTGGGCTGGGCTCCTTGTGGATGCCCAGCACCTGAGTGTGGGTGCTTCCCCGGTGCACAAGTCCTGGTGTCCTGGAGTGAGGGTAGCAGGGCAAGTGAGAGCAAACTCATTGAACACCCTACATTCTCACTGCACCTCTGTCCCCATCACCTCCACCCCTAGGTAGCCAGTGAGAGGTCACAGCTCCCCTGCCCAGGTGCTGCGGGAGATTGGTTGCCACCACCCATCCCCAGTTCCCCATCTCAGCCCGGAGCCAGGTCCCAATTGGGTGATCAGAGCCTGCTGGCCCCTGGTCACCATCTGCTAGGCAATCAGTGGGGCGATTGGCAAGGCGATCGGCCCCTGCTTTCACGCACCTTTGCCTGGCATCCCCCACCCCTCACTTGCCCCACCAACCCATCCTGGTCCCACTCTTGGCAGGGCCCATTGGGGCCAGCAGTGCCTCCTCTGCTGCCCACTGCCAGTGTTGCGTCATCAATGCCTACCATGTTCTCCACTCCCTCCTGATGGTCAGGGCACATCACAGTGAGCAGTCGAACTCCTGGTTGAACAATTTGCATATTAGGCTTTTATTATATAGGCTAGGAAAGGAGAAACAATAGAAAATGGGCATTGTTATTCGGGCAGCTTCACCAGGAAGCTGCAATTTCACACTCCTCAGGAAACTACTGATACATTTCCTATAGGTTACTGGAGTAAGGGGCCCAACAAAGGGGAGATAGACATGTGTGCTGTGATGTTGGGGTGGCTAGGGAAAGTGCCTGTCAGTCAGGCTTGTAAACAGAGATCTTTGGCCAGAATGGGCAGGGATGTTGCAAGCCAATGAAAATTTGGAGAAACATAATCTCCCAAACAAAAAAGCTCTCTCTTTTGGCTCACTCTTAGGACTCTTGGTTCATGGCTTATTCTTGGCTCTCTGGTTCCTTTGGCTTCGCACTCTCCCATGTTCCCTCCATGGCTGAATGGCCCATGGCAGGTGAACCCCACACCCAATGGACGAATGGACTGCACAGGGAAACACAAACTAAGCTAGCCTGATGCTGGACTAAACATTCCCTTAACACGGAGCAGAAATGTTGGACACTGACTTTGATTTCAGCTGTGCTAAAGCCACAGCTACCTTTGTTTTGCGGTGGGATGAAGGGAGAGGGGACCTGGGAAACTCAGGTTTTTAATTCTACAGAAATAAAGCTTTCTACAATATCTCATTATCCCATGTGAGTCTCAGAAAGTTCCTTTTCTTGGGATATGGAAAGAAGCCCACTCCCACTAGCAACAAATGGAGATGTGTAGCTCTCAACACCTGCAACAAGATGAATATATTATGACTAAAAGTGATGAATCAAGAAGTAGCAGGATAAGCACACTATTTGAAAATGTAAAATTATGTCAACTGTAATTGAAAAATAAAAAATAAAAATATGCATTTACACATCAGAAGAAACCTATCAGAGAGGCAAGAGGTACAATCTAAGGAATAGGCTTAAGGAATGCTGGGTCAGGGGCAGCTGTGTTCACCATAAGCCTTAGAAGTCACTTCATGTTTAATATACATATACATATACACATGTTCTATTTATAAAAATAAAAATTCACTTTAAAAGCAATGTAATATAGGTTCTTTTATATAGCTTACTGTGCAGTGCGCTAATTTTTTCCTTAGGATTTTGAACACTGGAAATGAAATTATTACTAGGTCATTTAAAAATTAGGTCAAAGGATTTGATCATTTATGTATCAGTTTTCTCCACGGCTCACTGGATGGTGGAGAGTGCCTATTTCCTCATCACCCCATCAATGTAGGGGACCCTCAGAGAAAGTTTCTGTCTGCCTGATGAGTAAAACTATTTATAAATTAGTTTTTAAAATTACTTTAAACTTTATATTTTATTAATGATTGGTAGTGCCTTAGACAAACAATATCTATATTAATAAAAGCTTAGGTGGCCCTTGTGCTGTTGCGCCCTCACATCACCACTAGATGGCCGTCCCCATGTCATCACAAGATGGCTTCCCCCATGTTGTCACAAGATGGCTACCCCTACATTGTCATAAGGTGGCCACCTCCACATCATCACAAGAGGCTGCCACAAGAAGACTGCCACAAGATGGCCACCACAAGATGGCTGGCAGGGGAGCAGTTAGGGGCATCAGGCTGGCAGGCAGAGTTGCTTAGGGGAGATCAGACAGGCAGGCAGGCAAACAGTTAAGAGCCAGTGGTCTCAGATTGTGAGAGGGATGTCCAACTGCTGGTTTAGGCCTGATCCTGCACCGGCAGTTGGACATTCCCCAAGGGGTTCCGTATTGGAGAGGGTGCAGGCTGGGCTGAGGGCCCCCCACCTTCCTGTGCACAAATTTTGTGCACTGGGCCTCTAGTACTAATATATCTATGGTAGATGATTTAAGCCTTATGTAAGCACAAAGATTAAAACATAAAGGTAACCTTTCAACTCTTTCTATTCTCCACTTCCTTTCCCAGGAATGACCAGGCTTAATAGATTTTAGTTCATTTTATATATAATTTTATATAAAGGAAATCATACAATTCACATGTTATGCAAATTGTTTTCTACATCTAAGAAAAGATCTGAAAATCTCCCCAGGTCAAGTTTTTTTTAAAAAATAAATTGTATTGATTTTTTACAGAGAGGAAGGGAGAGGGATAGAGAGCTAGAAATATCAATCAGCTGCCTCCTGCATACTCCCCACTGGGGACGTGCCCGCAACCAAGGCACATGCCCCTGACCTGAATCGAACCCGGAACCTTTCAGTCCGCAGGCCGATGCTCCATCCACTGAGCCAAACCGGTCAGGGTCCCAGGTCAAGTTTTTAAAACAATTTTGCTCTTATGTATTTTAAGCATTGTATTGTGGTTGATCCGTGGAGGTGGGGTACTCCCACCTCATGTTTGGTTATGATGATATTGCACATGAGAGTGTGAAAAGGTTTATTGCTCATATAATGAGGCTCTCTAGGGAGTGAGGGGATGGTGGGCAAAGTAGGCTCCAAACTGGTTTGAAAATGGCTTGAGAAAGCTAAGAAAGAGTTTATGTTGGTTAGGGGGCTGTGGTCAAAGTAAAATTTTTTAGGCAGGGACTGTGGCTTGTGCTTGGCTTGACCTTGCTGTCAATGCCAAAAGCGGGAGTACAGAGTTTGCTTTTTAGCTTGCTCAGATGGGGGGCAGGGGAGGGGTAGTCGTGGGTCATGAAAGCTGTTGATGTCAAACATCAAATGGAATCAAATTCTTTATTACACAAGGTTTGCTAGTCCTTGAGAACTTAGTTACACACATTCTCTTTACTCTTGGAAAATAATTCTTCTGATTTCAAAAAAAAGTAGATAGAGCTAAGTGCAGACTATGAGTTTGTGTGTTTGTTCGGTTAGTAACCTGCCGTATAAGACAGCCGCGCTCTGATGGCAAAGGAATAGCAGTGGCATGCCGCCCCGTCAAGCCTGCACGCACAGCGACATACAGCACTCTTGTGACTCTCCACCTGGAAGGGCAGATGCCCTTTTGCTCCTCTGGCTCTGGTCTCATTTCACTGCTTTGTACCAACCAACCCACCTCATTCTCGAGTGTCATTGTTGCCGGCTTGGCTGTGCCCGGCTTTCTAATGTGGCCTGGTGTTGCTCAGGCCTGTGTTCCATATGCCTCCGAAGGACTTTGCCTGTCTCTTTTGTGCAAGTGAGTTGTATCCTGCTTTGGTCCCAGGAGGGAAACTCATCATTGGTGTTCCTCCCTCAGAGCTCTGTGGGCACAGAGATTAAAGTTGAAAGGAGGTCTGGTATTTTTCCAATCTCAGAACCACAGGATTGACTATTGTCTACTCAGCAAGTGTGGAGGGCTAAGCGAGAGTTGCCAGAAGGCATGCCGACTGAGGTCTAATCACTGAATTTTGGATCTAATCTTGAAAATGGCCTGTTGATCGTGCATAATAACAGAACATTTATTCTCTCCCTTGCAAAGTATTCTAATTAATGTGAAAACAGGAAAGAAAATGCTGAGCTGAGAACAGAAGGTCTAAGGCATGAAGAGCTTGGCTC
Organism: Murina feae; assembly: GCA_004026665.1. Taxonomy (NCBI): domain Eukaryota; kingdom Metazoa; phylum Chordata; class Mammalia; order Chiroptera; family Vespertilionidae; genus Murina; species Murina feae. Next base: position 6,408 of record PVJC01036984.1, on the reverse strand, counting down.
TCCCAGTAGCACTTAGCGCACTAGGAAGTGTTTAGGCCCAGTTGGACATTTCAGATCAAGCAGATTAAGTCCATGGTTTTTCCCACCTGGCATAATCCTGGTCTGTGGAAACCACAGTTAATAACTATTTCCCTGAGCCTAGAGAGAGTTCTACAATAGAATCTCTGCTCCTGGCAAACTAAGGCCATGTTGTGGCCAGCATTTGGCGGACAAAGATTTGGCTGCTCTGTGTGAAATGCCTTTAACAGGACAAGTGCTGTTGCTCCCTTGTCCTCTGTTCCATTCCAACACCTCTGCTTCAGTGATCTCTCTATTTCACGTGTGCTCTTTTACTTCTGGGTGACTTTGCACTTAGAGGGACTCCTGGGCATGTGAAGGAAAAGGGAAGAGCTTTTATGGCTGAACATGTTTAGTATACATCAGCCCAAAGTCCACAGTGAGTCTTGTTCAGTTAAGTACTTTGGACACTTGAATTGCTGACAAATTGAAGGGTAAGAATTTGGTCACTCACAAATGTCAAAAAATGCAGAGTCACTCAGGATCCAAGGCAAACCAACAAAAGAAAAGGGCGATGTGTCAGTTATTAGGGGACACTCAAAGCCAAGTTGATGAAATGGCAGATAATCTTCCTAGAGGAAGAAGCTGTAAGTCAGAGTTTCTGCTGTTGAATCACTGTTATCAAGCCGCAGGCTTTTCCTTGTCATCCATAAGTGGTGTATGTTTTCTCAGTTACTTTTCCTAGAGGTAAATGTTTAGAGACAGTTACTAACTATTACAGTGTTTTCCTGGAGATGTAAAGTCACAGAAACCATCAAATAAGATAATACGTATCAATCATAGCTCTATGCCTGGCAGACAATGCTCACTATTATCATCTACTGAAAGGTACATGTCCTATCCCTTGTCTTTATACATTTACTTCTTCCTTTCTCACTCATGTCTCTCCTTCATTCCCTTCCTCTCCCTTCCCCTCTCATTGACTTATCTTGGTATTATTGTCTTTATCTCTGTACACAGATGCTCCCTCTCCTTCGCTGGGTTAGAAGCTTTGTTTCTGGGTTTTCTCTGGATTCTCATTGACTAGCACAGTATCTCATTGGTAGATTGACTTAGACACACCAGAAAGTGACCTGTAAATATAGCATCTTACCCCAAGAGGGGTTACCTCTCAAGGAAATTGCCTACCCCATTATATTTTACCTTTGTAAGGCAGGGCAAGACACTGAGCCCAGAGCTCCTAACTGCCAGCATCATTACCTTGCTCAGCATATTTAAATTATGAAGGTGGAAAAAGGGGAGAGATGCAGAGGTGTTGCTCCATAGTAGCCGAAGTACTTTTCCCCTATTTTGTGGACTTCAAACTGACCAAGGCCCTCTTGAAGAAGCTCTATAGCAAAGGCATGGGAGGAGGAGGGCGTGTTTGGGAGCTACCCCCTGCTGTCCGAACCTAGAAGATTTTCTAAAACCATGAACTTTCTGGCTAAGGAATACCTACCCACAGGTAATACATGTCTAGAAAGAGTGCTTAAGCAAGAGTGCTTAAGATGAATGGAGACATTTTTTATCTTTTCTGTGTAAGAAAGGATGAAAAAGGAAAGTGCTGCATGGGGATATAATTTTTCTCCATAGGAGGAAGTACTGGTTATTGGTTGTTATTCATGGGTTCTAGTGTATGGGTACCAAGGCCTTTTATCAGAGTCTCTTCCTTTCTGTTTCCCAATCTTTATAGTCACTCACTGATGCCCCTCTGAAGCTGTGTAGTATCCAGATCTTCAGATTTCAGGGACCCACACGTTCCCCAATGTCTTCTCTCTCTCCCACTGCATCAATTTCCTCCATCAAATACTGTATTACCTGTTTCTTGTCCCATTCATTCAGGCCCTGACTGCTGACTTGAAATCCATGCAAAGTATTACTTGGTTTATTTCAGGTTGCAGCCTCTGCTGTTTAATACATTATTTCCATTTTAACGGGACCCAACAGTTTAAATCCAAGGAATAACCCTCCAATACTGAAGTTTTCAGGCATAAAGCCAGACTAGCCAGTCTATCTGGGTGGGGAAGAAGGTAAAGCTTGAGCTTTAGATGTTCCATTTCTCAGGTAGGAGCCAAGTGTCAGGCTTGACTTGTAACACTCAGGTATAATTGCTGAGATGTGCTCTATCTAGTACATGTGGAAACTACTTCCTGGATTGGGTGTCAGGAGACCTGGGTTATAGTTACAGTTTGCTGTTATATAGCTGTGATATTAAAACAAACAAACAAACCACCATAAAAAATCCTGGGTCTGAGTTTCTCATGTGTAAAATGAATGTGAGGGATTAGGTAGTCTACAAAGTTCCTATCTGCTGTGACGCTATGATTTTTTGACATGGGGCTGCGTAGAACCTGGTTTAGACATGGAGATAACCATATGGTATTTAGAGGGGATGGCTGAGTGAATATGAAATTGATGGGCTAAATCCAGTAGTTTTGTCAGCTCTATGTAAAAGGCAACTATGGGGGCAGTCCTTTCCTAAGCTGCTCTAATTGTTTGGAACTTCTATTGCTTCAGTAGAAAAACCCAGTGCTAACACTTTCAATTAACTTAAACGACTTCATGTTCGGTTAAGCTCAGGTTGGCTGGAAACTTCAGGACTTTTTCCTGACTTCATTACAATAATGCTTAGCACTAGGTTTGCGTGGACGATGTCTACTCGTTGGTATTTTCATAATTGTACAGCTATCATCAAATTATGTTGATTCATGGCTGGAAAAATTGACAGTGAAGAGCACAATTGTGAAATTTCACAAAGCACTGGCATTTGTGTTTAAAGCACAGAAAAATTCAGCAAGAATGACTACTACAATGGAAGTGCAATTGCAAAGATTTCATGGAAAAGTTCACAGATTCAAATGTAAATAAGCATGAATTAAACATGATGAGCTACAGGGCTAATTCTAGCACTGCCGAAGCTACATTATGGAAATCTGTTTCAGAAATACAACCAACTCTTTTTTAACATATGTCAGATACCTAACATATGGTCTCCTAAGGCCCCAGTATACCTTGGGTGATCCAGGGCAGTCAACGTATGTTTGGCACTGTTGAAAGTCTAGCTTATTGAGCCAAGAAGCTAGGAAACATAATGGGAAGTCAACTCATGTTTGTCAGAATCTCACTTCTCCTTTAGAACAAGTATTATAAATTCAAAGAAAAATCTGAGCCTTTGTAGAATACAGTGCTATGTTCTGACTTTTTATGCTGGTGCAATAAACAACAAATCACGAATGTAGGCTAATATCTATTTACAATTAATTTATGGGGGTGAGAAATCAAGTAAAGATATAAATTATATAAATCATACACAAGAAAAAAATTGTTTGACAGCTCTATACTTTGCATATTTTGAGGGATACAGGTAACCGGGAAAACAGCTTTCTAAAATACTGTTTTTTTTATTCCCACACCTCCCTTGCATCCCTGTCCTCCAACCACCCCTTTTCCTCAACCTCAAAAAGAAAAAGTAAACAGCTAGGAGTCTGAAAGGCAGAATTGTAGGCTCACATCTTTGATTGACTTCCATTGGGGGTGGTGGTATTGATCTTCTTCTTTTAGTGTCTGCCTCCTTATATGCAAAATTAGGGTAACTATATTACCTTCCCTACCTCACAGGGCTCCTAAGTAAATGTGATGCTGTGATAAATGGGAAAAGTCCTTCATTGATATCTATCTACAGCTCTATAACCTAAATTGAAGATACACTTACGGTTGGCTGTATTTTCTGGTTACATCCACAATAGACAGGAGAATATGGTGATCAAATAATGATGATATTAATATCAGTTATGATCATTTATTATATTTTCTCTGTTCCAGGCTTCTAACCTACTATACTAAACACCTTTTATTGGCTTTGTGTGTTGACGTAGATTATTAATTATGTGACATGACTCTTTCTGAACCCTAAAATGGGAAAGAGTAAGAAGACTGAAAATGTCTAAAATATAATAGTTTATTTATCTTTGTAAAATGTCATTTTATGGCCATAATTACTGAAGTAAAATATATTTCTTCATTATTGGCAGTGGTGGGTGGTCTTTGTGTTGAAATGTCATGGCTGTGTCCTGCCTCAGTGAAAGGTTTTGAGGAGTATGAAGTATCTTGACATTGTATCTCATAGTTGTTCAAAGGGGGTTTCCTCAACTCAGTCCAGGTTCACCAGAGTTAAAAGAGATAAGTTTGCAACATTGCCCACAAATGGTGCAGAAACCTGCTAAATAAAGAGTTTGGAGGCCTGGTTTAGGTAAGTAACAATGACAGATCATTAATGGAAGTTCAGGCATGTCCTGGAGTTTGATGTGGAAGAGCGCAAAGATGTCCTTTTGCAGAAGAAGTTCAGTGCTGCCTCAGAGACAGGATCTCCACCTGAGAGATTTTCATGTAAAACCTTTCTTAAGGTTATAAGCCTCAGGAGCCTCATTTGACAAGGTTATGTAATATTGGGTGTGAGAGAGTAGAAAGATCTCAGTTGATTAGCATCTTCATTGTCATTATTTAAACATCTCATCATTAGTTACCCAGAAAACATCAGTTATAACTTGAGTTTCTACTTTTTGTATACAGTCCATACTCTGTAGGTGTCTATACTCAAAGATTTCAAACAAGTGAAAAAGCAGAGAAGAGCAAATGAGTCATTTCTAACAGAAATAAAAATAAAAAACAAATAAAAAGATCTCACAGTCAATGTGCTTTTTATCCTAAATTGCTCTGCCTACCCAGATGTGGGTTGCAAATACTAGGAATGTGGTCTTTGAACCATTGAGGGCTCTAACTGGCATCATATTAGCAGTTCCTTCCCATTAGCCTGCAATCTGGAGTCTACTGTGCCATACTAAGTTTTCTGTGTCCCTGAATAACACTGGCGTGCAAAGCACTAAATCTTTTGCTGAGTATCTCAGTTTTTATTCTTTATTTATTGAACATTTATTGAATTCTTACTAGGATATTATCTATTTTTTTGAACACTCTCTTTGTACAAGATAATCTTCTAAACATTTTATAAGTATTAACTCAATTATGCCTCCCCAAGAACTTATGCAGTAGACATTATTAATATGCAAATAATATAATTATTATTCAGGAAAGTAATCGTGTTCTTTAGATTGTGAATCATTTGTGTGACATGCTAGGAAGTTGTGTTATTTTCACTATAGTATGTCTTTAAATGAATAAAAGCAGAGAAGAACTCTGGAGGATATATTTAAGGGGGAGCAGAGTAGAGACAATTTCCAGTGCTACATTCCAGGAAAGAAACAATAAAAGCCTAACCATAGTAGTAAAAGTGGAGACGAGTAGAACTGAAAGTATTATGCTAAGCAAAGTAAGTCAGTCAGAGAAAGATAAATATCACATGATCTCTTACATAGGTGAAATCTTACGAACAAAATAAACTGATGAACAAGATAGATCCAGAGACATAGAAGCATGGAACAGGCAGAATAATCTCAGAAGGAAGGCGGGGGTGGGTGTGGGGGTGTGGGAGAGATTAACTGGGGAATTTAGATGCATATATGTATAGCCCATGGACACAGAGGATAGTGTGGTAGGCTTGGGAGGGATAGGTGTAGAGGGGGAGGAAGTCAGTGTGGGGGGGAGCGAGGCACTGTAATACTTTCAACGAAGAGATAAACTTAAAAAATAAAGAAACAAGAGAAATATTTAAGATGTGCAATCACTAGTATTTGGTGACTAATTGGGTATAAGTGCAGAGGATAGACAAAAACCTAGATAGATTCTCAGGCTCCTGGTTTAGGTTACCAGGGGTGAACTGAGAAGCTATCAGAGACAAAATGAATAAAACAGAACTTTTTGTGAGAAAGCACATTAATTTGAGTTGGGATGTGACCAGTTAGAAATAGTTCTGGGGTTTTCAAATAGAAACTCTTAGTACACTCTTGAACAGAGTAGTCTGGATCTGAGCAGCTCAGAGTTGCTATTTGAAAGTTTTCTGTTTATAAATTGTTGGCAATGGTTGATGTGAATGAGATTTTATAAGTAACACTAGAGGCTGGGTGCACAAATTCATGCATGGGTTTGGTCTGGCCAGTCCACCCTGTTCTGGGATGATCGGGGTGAGTGGCCAGGGGAAGACACATGGCCAGCCATCCCCAACCCCATGGTCAAACTCCTGGTTGAACTCCTGGTCAAGGGGACAATTGCATATTAGTCTTTTATTATATAGGATGTGTCTATAAGAAGAGAAAGGGAGTAGAAGAAGAGAAGTCAGAAAAAGAGACTGCAAAGGAGTGGAAAGAGGAGAGATTGATGTCGCAAAAACCAGCTTAGATAAGAGAAAGTGGCCACGAGTATCAAATGCAGTGAGTGAAATAAAGACAGTAAAGTGTCCATTGGTTTGTTGTTAATTTG
>PVJC01036983.1:0-17413 GCA_004026665.1 Murina feae | reverse complement strand
AGTTTAATGAAAGACAATAAAGTTGATTTTCTATCTTCTAGATTTCCCTCCAAGAACTAAGGTAATAGGTAATTTAGTCCACTAATAACATCACTTTTATCATGAAAGTCTAGCTGCTCACTCATAAGGGATGAGGAAGTGTCACTATTTTTGTTTGCTCTCTCAGGCTCAATTGTCAGCTCAGTGCTGGTGTTCTGTCAGCTTTGTAATACTTTCATGAGAGGTCCTTCTATTAGGAGTTCTTCATTTGTCAAAAAAGAAGAAATCACATTTGATATTGAAAGACTCATGGGACAGCTACTTGTCAGTCCACAACCATACATCCCAGTCCAATATATAGGGAATCAGCAAATTTTAGAGTGTCATTTAGAGAGGAGAAAAATAAACCCCAACTTATGTCTATGACTTTTGACAGAACAAAAAGAGAAAATGTATCTTTTAAAAAGTGGTTATTTACTTAGAACATTCCATAGCATGACATATGGTGGCTATATTTAGGATTATTCCATTGGTCCTCAAGGGCCAATTGCCAGTTACTGAAGTAAAGCCAAGGCTGGAATATTCTCTCAGTTAAGACTCTGCAGATTTACTGTGACTCCTCACAGCACAAACCCCATCCTATCCTGCCTCAGATGCAGAGGGAGCATGAGGCTTCCTCTCTCCACTCTTCAGAATGCTTGTGTTCTTGCTACCATCACAGATGACCATGATTAACACCCACTGCTAAGAGGTCCTCATCTGGACACATCCTTCTTCACTAACCCACTGATTCCTTACATGGGTCCTGCTTCCACATATACCAGCCCCATAACAAAAGGCTATATTCTAGAAAAAGAAATATGTCTACACTCGCTCTGTGCTTAAGGTTTAGGCTGGCACTCAGGATGTACATTAAGAGACTTGCCAAGTTGTGTATCACTGTGGAATGTTCAATAAATCTATGGAATAATGCTTGGGGTTCTAAAATACAGAAGGGGAAAAATAACTTTTGTCAGATGCTTGCTTTGCTATCATTTCATGTCATTTCTTATATTTTTCGCGGTAATTGGGGAACCATCCAAAGCTTCTGACTGTGTGGAGGTCAAGTACACCTTTGTGCATCTAGTACACAAGAATTTTCAGAAGAATTACAAGTATTGCTGGTGGTGGTAAGGGTCAGAGAAGGTGGTAATGTCCTGGGAAAGAGGAGCATGGGCTTGGGGAGAGCCCAAAACTGGGAGCTGGAGACCTGGCTTCTAGGTGACAGGTCTTAGCCCTTCCTGATCTTGTTTTTACTCACCTGTAAAAGGAGAGTAAAATGCCTATTGTGCCCAATGTTGGAGCAGAATGGAGTAATATAATTGGTCAAAACATATATGTACTAATCTTTGTAAAACTTTATGTAATAATAAAATAAAAAAAAATTAAAAAAAAACAAAAACAAACAAAAAAACACATTGTTTTGAAAAATAAGCTACACTGATTTCATGTAAGTAGCACGGCGGTTTTATTTATGATGTGCCTCAGAGCACTGATGGAAACCTGTATTTAGGCTATCTGGGCATGAAGGCATGTTTTGGAAGTTATCAAGTAGCTGCCAGTGAACCTAATGTGTAAAAAATTACTTAAAAGCACATGGCTGTTTGGTGCATAGAAAACCTTGGGCTTCAGAGAAAGTTCAGACTTAGATAGTCTAAGTAGAAAGAGCCCTCCCATGCCTTAGATGGGCTGGGTAGCAGCTTCCAGTGATGGATCCGAAAACTCTCAGGATCCAAATAAAACTTACATAAAACAGCATCATTTGTACTCTTTTCATAATCTTGCAAAAACAAACAAAGTAAAAATGTATCTATATCTGTTGTACAAGGCAAAGGGCAATTGAAACCTAGTGCATACAAAACAATTTACAAACTATGACACACTAATGAACAAATTCTCATTTGGAAGTAAAGCACCCAGCAGAGAGCACAACACACACTATGTGGCCATTAATGGTAACACCCTTCCCTTCATCTGACTTTTAGCAAGGAGTAGTTCTTAATATTTTAGAGCTGAACTCTGATTAAATGAATAAAAATAATACAGTTACTTTATTTGCTTAAAAATATATTGTTGTTGATTACAAAAAATGAAAACAAAACAAAACAAAAAGTTTATCATCGGACAATTCAGACTCACCACAAGGTGTCCTGGTCACACATTCGGTCTCACAACACAGTTTGACTGTCTTGACAACAGCCTCAATATTATTTTTAAATTGGCATGGGCAGCAGGCCAAATGGTTAGATAATGTGCTATAAATGGAAACATACAGAATTATATTAGTGACAAAGGAGTTACTTGGAAAATAGTTTTTTAAAAACTTAAACATCCAAACATCCCCCTTTCAGGTATTTAACAAGAGAAATAAAAGTATATTTCCATAAACACACTTATGCATAAATATTCATAATAGCTTTATTTGTAATAGTCAAAAATTGGAACAAATCAAATAGCCATCAATGTTGAAAAATACTGATATATCCATATATACTGGAATACTATCTTAACTAATAAAAGCATAATATTAAAATTAACCGTTTCTCCGGGACGGGGTAAGCCACGCCCACCAGCCAATCAGAGCGGCTGTATGCAAATTAGCCCAGCCAAGATGGCGGCCACTGACACACGGAGGCTTGCTTGTGTCCAGGCAGCCATCTGTTGCCTTCCTGTAGGCCACATGGGAGGGCTGGGGTGGGGGACGGGAGGAGCGAGCTGGCTGGAGGCTGGAAAGGGACGGATCTCGGGACAGGCACTCGGAGGAACTAGCACAGCGACAGAAAGCAGTGGCAATGGCATTTGAGCAGGAATGAGCACAGGGACAGGAAGCAGTGTGATTGGTTTGAGCAGGAATGGCGATTGGGTTTGAGCAGGAACGAGCACAGGGACAGGAAGCAGCGCCATTGGTTTGAGCAGGAACAGCGATAGGGTTTGAGCAGGAAGGAGCACAGGGACAGGAAGCAGCACCATTGGTTTGAGCAGGAACAGCGATGGGGTTTGAGCAGGAATGAACACAAGGACAGGAAGCAGCGCCTTCGGTTTGAGCGGGAACAGTGATCAAGTCTGAGCAGGAAGGAGCACAGGGACAGGAAGCAGTGGCAATAGGTTTAAGCAGGAATGGTGATGGGGTTTGAGCAGGAAGGAGCATAGGGACAGGAAGCAGCATGATTGGTTTGAGCAGGAACAGCCATGGGGTTTGAGCAGGAATGAACACAGGGACAGGAAGCAGTGCCATCAGTTTGAGTGGGAACAGTGATCAAGTTTGAGCAGGAACGAGCACAGGGACAGGAAGCAGCACCACTGGTTTGAGCAGGAACAGCGATGGGGTTTCAACAGGAAGGAGCACAGGGACAGGAAGCAGCTGTGATCGGTTTGTGCAGGAACAGGGCTCAGGTTTGAACCAGAATGAGCACAGGGACAGGAAGTAGTGGCGATCCATTTGAGGAGGAATGGCGATTGGGTTTGAGCAGGAACAAGCACAGGGACAGGAAGCAGCGCGATCGGTTTGAGCAAGAACAGCCATCGGGTTTGAGCAGGAATGAACACAGGGACAGGAAGCAGTGCCATCAGTCTGAGCGGGAACAGTGATCAAGTTTGAGCAGGAATGAGCACAGGACAAGCAGCATCAGCAATGGAGTTTGAGCAGGCAACCTCACAGGGACAGGAAGCTGTGGTGATGCGGTTTGAGCAGGCTCCAAACGCCAGGGACAGGCAGCAGGGCCTTGCTCCTGGCCGCCACCTGGATCTGTGTTGCCAGCAGGCACGCAGGGGCAGGGCCAGGAATAGGGCCAAGTAACAGGGCCTTGCTCCACCAACCATGATTTTATTGTCAGCAGGCATGTACAGCTGCCAGGCAGCAAGCATTAGGGCCTACTCCTTAGTGGCCACCATGATCTGGTGATCTGGGAGTAGGCAAGCGTGGGGGCAGGCAGCACCCAGCCCCGACCACAGCTCAAGGGAGAGAACAACACACAGGTGAGGCAAGGAGCCTGAGAAATCAATAGAGAGGGGTGCCTGCTCCAAGTCTCCATAGTGTGGCTGGCACTATGCCCCCAGGAGACAGACACAGAAACAAACATACACACATACATGGGGCACCTGCTCCGAGCCTCCTATGCATCTAGGGGCAGATCCAAGGCAGGGACACACACACTCATACATACACACACACACGGAGTGCTTGCTCTGAGGACAGTGCAGCTGGGGACAGGCCCCCAGTGGGCATACACAAATACACACACATGTGTGGGCACACACACACATACACGGCACCTGCTCTGAGTCTCTGCTGCCAGACTGTGGCCATCAGTAGGACATCCACTGAGGGGGTCCCAGACTGTGAGAGGGGGCAGGCAGGGCTGAGGGACCCCCCCCACAAGTGCACAAATTTTTGTGCACTGGCCCCTAGTTCTGCAATAAAAAGAAATGAATTACTGAAATGCAAAACAGCATGGACTAATCCTATATAATAAAAGGCTAATATGCAAATCGACCAAATGGCAAAAGGACTGGTTGCTTTGATGCACACTGACCACCAGGGGGTAGATGCTCAACACAGGAGCTGTCCCAGGTGGTCAGTGTGCTCCCATAGAGGGAGTGCCTCTCAGCCAGAATCTAGGCTCACAACTGGCCAGCTCAGCGGTGGTGGTGGTAGCCTCTCCTGCCTCAAAGCAGTGCTAAGGATATCCAAGTGCTTCCTCAGGCCCGCACTCCCTACATGGAGCTTTCAGTTGGGGATCCGCCAAGAGCTGGGCTGAGAGACACTACCCACTCCGACCCTCCAGTGCACAATTTTCATGCACTGGGGCTCCAGTCTTAAAATAATCCTCTAAATAAAGAAGCCAGTTAGAAAAGTGTAGATACCATACAATTTCATTTATATAAAATTCTAAAAAATGCAAAATAACCTACAGCAACACAAAACAGATCAGTATTTGCACAGGAATTGGAGAGGGCAGTGAGTAGTGGGAAGGAAGAATATAAAAGGGACAGGATGCAGCCTTTTTAGATTACAGACAGTTTGATTTTCATGATGGTTTTGTGGTGCTTAGGAGGCAAACAATTAACTAATTGATTTGTCTCTCTCACATCTCTCTCTCTCTCTCTCTCTCTCTCTCTCTCTCTCTCTCTCTCTCTCTTTCTTTCTCCTTTATCCCACTCTCATCATCTCTTCCACCCTCACTATAAAAATCAATAAGAAAATATCTCCTGGTGATTATTATCAAACAAACAAACTAAGAAAAGTAGCCCAGCCTGCCGGTGTAGTTTAGAGGCTGAGCATTGACCTATGAACCAGGAGGTCAAGGTTGGATTCCTGGTCAGGGCACAGGCCCGGTTGCAGGTTCAATCCCCAGTAGGTTACATGCAGGAAGCAGCTGATTGATTTTCTCATCATTGAGGTTTCCCTCTCTCTCCGTTTGCCTCTCCCTCTCTGAAATCAATAAAAAATACATTTTTAAAAAACTTTTGTTCTTCAGAAATACATTTAATAGAAGGCACAACCTGGGAGAAGATATTTAGTAAACACATATCTTACAGAAAGGACTTTATAAAAACACTCTTAAAACTCAGTGATAAGAGAAATGTCACATTAAAATGGATTTGAATTGACACTCCATTGAAAAATATAGTTTCATAGGGATATTCCACAAAATCAGCTATTAGAGAAATGCAAGTTAACACCACACTCCAATACAAATGCATTCCTACTAGAAAGGATAATTAAAAAAACAACAACAACAACAAACAGAAATATAAAGATCAGGTGAAAATGTGCAGTGATTGCCACTCTCACCTACCGCTGGTGGGAAGGCAAGATGGTACAACCACTTTAGAAAACAGTTTAGCATTTTCTTTACTAGTTAGGTATGCACTTAGCATATGATGCAGCAACCCACCCTTAGTTATTTTACCCCAAAGCAATGGAAAATGTATGTTCCCAGAAAAACCTGCATGTATTTTTAGCACCATTATTCTTAATAGCCAAAAAACTAGAAATAACTCCAATATCCATTACCTGATTACTGCAGAAACCAACTTGTACCCTGTTTCCCCAAAAGTAAGACATCCTCTGAAAATAAGACCTACTCACAGTTTTGCCTCTCGCTGAAACATAAGGCACCCTCAAAAATAAGAACTCCCTAAAAGTAAGACCTCTCTGATAAAAAATCGCCCTGAACATAAGGCCTCCCCATTAATAAAGCACCCCGAAGCTGCCGTAACTCTGGACTCTGGGCCTTAGCAGTGAGCATTGCAGTGCAGCTCACTGTTGGCTGCAGCATAGCCAGAGCAGACAGGAAGTGCAAGTTCTCTTTTAGTCATAGAGCCCCCAATACCATAAGGACAAGCTGCCGCCTGCTGCTCACTCTGCCCTGATGGAGTCTGGCTGACTCACAGTTAGGGAGTGAGTAGCATGGGGCAGTAGTCAGGCACATTGTGTGGACACACAAGTAATAAATTTCCTTTTTTTTGTTGTTAAGTAATAAATGTGTACCATATTCTTCCTCATGGAAAAATAAGCGGTCCCCTCAAATAAGACCTATGGTATCTTTGGGAGCAAAAATTAATATAAGACACTGTCTTATTTTGGAGGAAACAGGGCATATATACACAATTGGAATACTATGCAACAATAAAAAACAATATACTACTGATAGATGCAGCAACATAGATGAATCTCAAAGGATCCTGCTACATGAAAGAAGCCAAATACAAAAAGCTACACTCCACATCAAGCATGTCAAACTCACAGCCCATGGCCACATGCCTCATTTTTTTGGCCCGTGTTAGCCTTTGAGTTTGACACACTTGCTCTACATGATTTAATTTATAAGACATTCTGTAAAAGGCAGAGTGGTGGGAGGAAGAACTGACTGCAAAGAAATATGAGGGGCTTTGTGGGGATGATAAAATGTTCTGGATCTCTAATGTGATGAGAAACTACTATGTGTAGTGAGATGTGTAGCTTTATTTGTAATGGTCAATTTTTGACTATTACAAATAAAACTACACATTTATCAAAACTCACTAAATGGTACACTTTAAAAGAGAGAATTAAATACAAATTATACCTCAATAAACCTGACTTAACAAAATAAAAGAACTAAGTGAAAATAAATATAAGAAAAATCAACTTACAGTTTTTCTAATTCAGGAGCTGTCCTGAGAATGTTATCAAGTGTTGTGTCACTTGTGTTGTCCCCATGTCTCTGAGGAGAAAGACCAAACGCGCATGATACGATCCCAAGGACAAAAATTCTATTCTTAAAAATACACTTAACAACATCTGTTTACTGAAATTCTAGCTTCTCTATCAAGCCAGCTCCATAATTCAAGGTTCTTTTCTTTACTTTCCATAGATAATTATTTTAGAGAGCTCTTCTTGAAGAAATTTAAGTGTATTCCATCATCAAAGTAATGTATTTGCATCATCAAATTAATGACTTCGGTGAACAGTACAATGCGTTATTTTGCTTTTGTGTTACCATCATTGTACTTATCATTCTCTGTTGCAAGCGATATGTGATCACTCTTTTTAAAAAGACCTGAATGTACAACTTATTCCTTTTTTCTTTCTGAGATCCATGGTATTCTACATGCATCTACATGTTTCATGTCTGAATGTATTTTTCAGCACTGCTTCCTTCCTTTGCTGGCTGTGTTGCCTTTGTACAGTCTTTATCACTTTTCTGTACCAATAATTCATTTTCAATAACCCAGTTAAATTTAAAGTATGAGTTTTTTTGTCAAAATGCAAAATAGTTCATCTTGAAAAAAAGTAAGAAAGAACAGAAATCATCTCCGAAGCCATGACATTGTTGCGATACTTACAAATATTTCAACGCTGGCAAATTAAAAAGATATGGATCTTGAACAGTCAACCAGAGGATTATGATAGAGAATTCTGAAAAATGCAATAGAATTAAAATTGTCTGCCTTTTTAATAATTGCCATTAATTATATTCATTTTGTTGGTTCAAAACATGAAGATTGAAAAAAAAATCTTTTTCAGGCTATTCCTAGAGATCACCCTTAGAATCTGTAAAGTGTACTCTTTTGTTAATCTCACCTGAAGATATTTTTCCACTTTTTTTTTTTTTTACAGAGACTGAGAGAGAGAGAAATAAAACAACATATAGATTTGAGAGAAAAAGGGCTACAGAAAAGACACAGACTCTCCATTCCACTGTCAACAGTTAGAGAAAAGGCACCAACTCTAGTTCCCATCATCAAATGTTAAGGCACTGACAGTTGGGTCCCCAGCAGCACTGAGCCTGCACAAGGCGTGTGAGGGGCGGGCCAACTCTGCACCTGACCTCTCCTTGGCCCCGCCCACTCTGGGATTCTTCGCCTCCAGATTCATTTCTGCAGGGCCTTCCCAAAAGAGACTATGGAGGGCTAGATAGTTAGCACTAACCACTGAATTTATAGAAATATTTCCATTTCCTGACTGAGAAATGACCACTAAAGATGTAATTCTTTGGCCTTGCAGTCCAGCGCTGGTCCCCCCTCAGCGCACCCATCACCCACCTACTCCCATTCCCATTCCCCCAGCAGAGCAGAGCAGAGCCCTACAGAAATCGATGATACACACCAACGAGGTAACCGTGGGTTATAAATTAGCTGAAAGACATGACAGAGTAAGGTGAGGCTTGCGGGTGGGGACTGGAGTGACTGGAGGGCTGCACTGGATGTATGGGAGGAAAGGCTCCCCAAGAAGATGACATCTGAGAAGTCACCAGCCATGGGAAGCCGGACAGGCAAGTGCCCAGCAAGTGCAAAGGTGCTGCTGTGGGAGAGTGCCGGGGGCAGTAGAGGAGCAGAAGGCGCTTCTGTAGCTGGAGACTGAAATGTTCCATGGGGTGAGGTGTGGAGTGCAGGGGACCAGGTACAAGAGGAAGCCAGCAGCCAGAGGATGGAAGGCTCATAGGCACTTGGACAGATTCTACAGTGAGATGAATTGAACGGTTTTAAGTAGGTGACCTGATGCATTGTGATTGATTATAACAAGACCACTGGGTAAAGAGGGAGTATCTGCCTTGACTTCTGTGGGAGGTAAAACTGTCAGAAACAACTCTGGGAAGCCTTGGTTCCAAACCTCTTTTCCTCCAACGTTGGGCTGTTTGGAGCAGAGGAAGCAAAAGAGGTTTTAAATCAAAAATGTAGTAGATGGAGCCTTCAGGGCAAGGCTAGGCATGCGGGTGGCCTGGACCTTAAGTCACTAGCAGTGCGGCAGGCAGCACACAGGGATGGGTCCATGTCAATGGTTTGGCAGGGGGTGGGCAGCAGGCAGGCAAGGACAATGTTGCACTGGACCCTCCCTGCAGGCCCCTTAGGGTCCCCACCCTACAGGGTTGTTATATGAGGGAGACACACCGTTTTTGTTCTTTCAGACTCCACCTTCATCCCTAAGTAAAATGGTCCTATGCAGGCTCAAGGGCTGTCTAGAGGTTTCTGAAGAGTATGTGGGAGGAAAAAAAAATACAGCTTTGATTCTTGTTGATCTATATTTTATCCTTTGGACTTTTCATTTATTGTTTTTTAAAATAAGCAGTACATTCACATGCTTTAAAAATGTAAAGATACAAGAATCTCGAAGAGATATTTGTATCCTTATCTTCATAGCAACATTCTTCACAATAACAAAAGGTAGAAGCAAAGGTAACAAGGGAGGGCAGAATAAACAAAATATGGTATATACACTGGAATACTAGTTAGTGGCCCCACTTGCTACAATATGAACGATGAAGAGGTTATGCTATGTGAAGAGAGTCAAAGACAAACAGGCAAATACCATATGATCCCATTTATATAAGGTGTCAGAGTGGTCAAATTCAAAGGACTGACTAGAAAGTGGAGTGGTGACTGCCAGGGGTTGCAGAGCAGGAATGGGCAGAGTTTCAGTTTTGTAAGATGAACATATCCTGGAGATGGATGGTAGTGATCATTGCACAACACTGAGAATGAATTCAATGTCACAGACCTGTACACTAAAAAATTGTTAAGATGGGCCGAGTCGGTGTGGCTCAGTGGTTGAACGTCAATCTATGAATCAGGAGGTCACAGTTCATTGCCCAGTCAGGGCACATGCCTGGGTTGTGGGCTCAATACCCGCTAGGGCAGAGGTTCTCAACCTGTGGGTCCCAATTCCTTTGGCGCTCCAACAACCCTTTCACAGGGGTTGCCTAAGACCATCCTGCATATCATATATTTACATTATGATTCATAACAGTAGCAACATTACAGTTATGGAGTAGCAACGAAAATTATTTTATGGTTGGGTCACAACATGAGGAACTATAACTAAAGGGCCAGTAGGTTGCAAACCACTGCACTAGGTTGTGTGCAGGAGGCAGCTGATCACTGATTCTCTCTTCATTGAGGTTTCTATCCCTCTCCATTGCTCTCTGAAATCAATCAAAATATAGTTTTCAAGAGGGTTAAGATGGTAAATTTTATGCTATGGGCAGTTTACCACAATTTTTAAACAAGAAAAATACAAAATATACAGAAATCATTCTTCCAATTCTGTCCAACCATCATCCAATTTCTTCACCCAAAACACCTAACATCACAATTCTTTGTGTATTTTTCCAGAGTCTATGTATATACAAGTAAATCCATATTAAGATGTAGATATGTTCATATGAGGAGGAACTAATGCCTAATACACTGAGTGACACTGGGCTTCAGTGAGACAGACTTCAGACCCTTTGAGATCCTGTGTTAACAAATGATGCCCTTATAATGGTTGCAGACTTGACTCCAGTCTTCAAGTCTTCCTCTGTATAATATCAGCCACGATAACAACCTTTAGATTTTTGTGGGCACAAAATTCCTTGAACCCAGCATGTAAAGAGAACAAATGTGGTAATATAGTGTTTGGGTATTTTGTGGGGAAAATTCCAATTAGAGTAACAGACCCTGGCCAAGAGTGGCTCTGTGGCTTGTTTGTTCTCCCATTCACTACAAGGTTGTAAGTTGGATTCCTGATCAGGGCACATGCCTGGGTTGCAGGTTCAATCCCTGGCAGGGGACATGCAATCTACGTTTTGCCCTCATATTAATATTTCTCACGCTTCTGTCTCTTCTCTCTAACATTTTTTTTAAAAAAGGGGATTTCTCCATTACTTGCTGGTACCTGCTGAGCTAGCTATATGGTGAGCTACTTAAAGGGGGCAGGAAATGAGTACCCAGGGCTATCCCATTTGTTTCCCCTCACCTTCTGGATTCCCCACACCTCACTGATTCCCATTCCCAGGCTGTGTCTTAAATACACTATGAAGTTGCTGGCTTATTGGTCAACACAGAGAAAAACACTTGTTTTCAATCTCAGTAAGGAACTTTGGGAGGTAACTTGGGCAGGCACCAAGAGAATAGCATCACCAACGACTTAACCACATGGGAACTGGAGGCCCTTGCACTCTTCCTAGAAGCTTACCTAACCATTTTAGATGAGAATTCCAAATTGTCTCCATTTACACTTTATTCTTATTGAAAATCTCATTCTCATTAGACAATCCTTGTCATGGAGCTTCTGTGCCATGTTTTCTTGTATGTGGCATTGAGAGGTCTAAGCATACTCCTTAGCCAAAGCAACTACTTTCTCCAGCAAAAGCCCTCCTAGAAACAGACACATAAATATGAATTCTGCATTTCCCCTGCTTTCTCCTGCCACAAACATACTGGGCTGTTTCCCCCTCCCACTGCTCCACTGGGGGATGCTGTGCTATTGTCCTGCGTGTGGTTGGCACCATTCTGCATCTCATATTGCTAAGCCACCTGCATTTGTCTGTGTTCATTATGGTCCATTATTAAATCTTGTTCACTTAGAATTTCTTTTACTCACATAGGCATTTAAGTCTCACTGACATAATGGAATTCAGTAATGACTCTCTTCTCTTTGCAGGAATGTAGGAACCATCATCACTTGGCATCATGCAGTAATCTGTCCTGGACACAGGAGGAAGTTGGTCAGGTACTGTTCTCTCACATTTTTCTTTACCCTGTATCTTTACCCTATATCCAGCAACTCCCTGGTAGCTATCCAACAGTTTAGAGGCATTTCCTTTGTTTGTTTTTCAAAAACACTTTTGATTATTTTTTTTTATTGATTTCAGGGAGAAGATGGGAAAGAGAGATACTCCCCTACTACCGGCACATGTGCCCTGAACAATAATCCAACCATGGACCTCCTGGTAAATGAGATGACATTGAGCCAAACTGAGCCAAACTGACCGTGCTAGGAAATTTTTTAATTTAACAAAAAATACTGTGAATTTTGCACTATTCTTTTAAGGGTGAAGAACCTGCTACACCAGGATAAGGCACACATTTGTGCATGATCTTAAAGTTTGGGGGTGGGGAAAGCCTCAGGGACCCACATTTTCTGAGAATTCCAAAGCCTTTTGAGGGGGGCAAAAGTGAATGATCCTCTATAGATAGGAGGTTAAATGTATTATAAATAACTGGTGAGCCAGGGGGTCAGAGCACCACAATAACCTATACCCCTGGGAGCGGAGGTGTCTTCCAGTATTCAGGGACTGAGTGCAATGGGGAAAAAAGGGAGAGAAGACGTCTTCACCCTGGTTGGACTACACTGCTGCTTGAGGAAGTATTGGCTTCCCCAGGGATTCCAGCTTTAGCCCTGCTTTTCTTTCCTATGGCCCTTTTTATTTGTATATAAATACTTGACTGTTTACACTATAATTCCATATCTCAATGGTAGAGTTATCTATGAACTGACACATTTGAAATATATGTTTAATAATGCTAATAAGGCTGAAAATGGCATCACTTTGTGCAGGTTTCAGGACTTAGTTTCGCCTCCTGTCTCAGCAGTAGAATGGGACTTGTCAATCCTCTTTGATGAAGCTGAGGATTTACTCTGCTCCCTGGGGTAAGAAACCTATCCCCAGGTCCACATCTTTAACAATGATAGGCAAGAGTTGATGCTGAATCTTACCCTAATCTGGAAGAGAGTCTGCTGCCTCATGATGTATTAAAGGTTGAGCTTCAACAACCATAGAGGATTTTGGAGGTTGATGCCAAACCTTCACAAGGATTTCACAAGTTGATTTATCCACAAGAGGCATGAAAAGTAGAACTGAACTCTTTGAAGGATGAACATGTTGAGGGTAGAGTTGATGTTTATGTTGAACTCTTGTTATGGGGCAACCCTTAAGATACGACTACCAGAGCCAAAAGGTAGAATTTAGGAGTCTTTTCAGCTGGCCAGCGATTGCAGTGCCAGAACCCCACCTCAGGGAGGATTGAGACTGCAGCCCCAACCAGATGCAGAAGCAAGCTTTAATTCACAAAACAACAGAAAGGTGACACACAAAGTTTCTTGTTCTCTTTCTCAACATAGGATACAACTCATAACTTTGAAAGATTAAATTCCTAGAACCCATCACCCATGGCTAACCCCTGACCTGCTCTTTTGACTGTAAAAGGTTAACTGTAAACTATAGTTCCTATGCCCTGGAGCATTTTTTACAGGAAGTTTGTTTTAGAGAATGACTATTTATTCTCTAAATAGTCAGTACTACTGAGCTAAGGCAAGTTGACCTTTGCATTCCCTACTGGTCTTTACTGGAATCAAATCCTTGATTCAGTGTTCTCCTCTAAGATTCTCGAGTATAGTGTGCCTAAGACAATTAACTTGATAGCCTGTACTCATCTTCCTATGAAATCAAGGAGGCATTTGGCAATGTAGGGGCTAAACAGGAGACCTAATAACAGGAGGATTATCCAGCCTGTTAGGGATGATAGGAGGGTGGTCAGCCAAGGGGATCAGGAGAAAAGGTTTTTATATCAGTTGCCCTCTGCCCATCAGGCCTCCTCCCAATCTGCTAGTCTTTTCCAGAGCTGACTGAGAGTCTCTAATGATCCCTGAGTGGTTGATGTAAAAACAGTAGGTTTCTCTTAAGGTGAGGTATAATATACCTTGTTTTAAGAACAGAAGGTCTGGCCCTCTTCTGTTCTGAAGAAGTACTTCATCTGGTAAGCTTACAGAAACTTTTACCTAACCAATTGATTTCTGAAGTACTGAGGTCCTGGTCTATGTGGCTGCTCAATTCTCCATAGTTCTGGTTCCCAGTAACCAGGGCAGCCATCCCAACAGTTGCATACCCAGTTAGCCCTAACCCCACTAGGAGGGGAACTAGGGTTTACTGAGGATTTACTCTGCTCCCTTGGGTAACAAACCTACCCCCAGGTCCACATCTTTAACACTGACAGGAAATAGTTGATGCTGAACTTTATGTACCCAATCTGGAAGTGAGTTTGCTGCTATGTGATGTATTGAAGGTTCAGCTTCAAAAACCAGAGAGGATTTTGGAGGTTGACATCGACACTTCAGAGGAATTCAAATGGATTCGACAAGTTAAGCCTGAGGTGTTCTCTTCCTCTTTCCCCTGAGTAATAGTAAACATGGGGCAAAATATGGGTTAAGATACATAGTCCAGGGTCCATAAGGTGCTGCAAAGTAGGGGCAAAGGCACACAGTGTAATTCCTGTGGTGCAAGCCCACCTGGTTCCGCTTAGGACTACCAGGTAAGTGGACATTTCTCCTGAGTAGTTTCTAGGTTAGCAAGATGGTGGTGTCACAGACCTCAGCATAGGAGGAACAGGGCAAAGGGTAGGTGGGAGGTAAGACACAATTCCCCATCCCATGGACATCTTCTAAAGTGATGGCCACCAGTCTGTGTCCCCAAAGGAATAGTCTATCTGGAAGTCCCCATAGCAAAAAAGTTACCAATGTCTGTGTCCTGGCCTCCAATGAAGCCATTTATCCTCAACAGCAACATAGTACAGTGGCTCAAAGTTGAGGCAGAGCCAGCAGTCTATTGTTAGGTTTGGGGAGATCTTGTTCAGGTACTGGAACATTGCATTTAGAGTCCTTAGGAGTTCTTGATGTGCCGTTGAGGCCTGGTATGGGGTGGTTGCTGGAGGTGGGGACTGGCTTGGATCCTTAGTTGACACCTTGCTGGAATAGGTGGAAGTTCCCTCTCCTGACCGGCATTCTGGGGTGGGTGGGGTTAGGTTTGGGACCTTTATTTGGGGCCAGTAGTGCTGGGAGTTAGGGTTGAAGGAGGGGTTGTAGAGGCCCTATGAGGTTGTTTTCTCTCAAGACCACTTGATGTTTCATGGCGAACAATACTGCGAGATATTGCCTTGAGTCATATAGTCACAGGCCCTAAGTCTTTCCCCCTTCCCAGTAGTCTGCCCACCAGTTTAAGGGTTGGAGGACTACTAGGTTGTAGTCTCCCCCTGTGTAACATTTTGGTGCTCCTGGATTTACTACCCTACTTAAAGGAAGTAATGTGTCCATAGGTTTCTAGAGGGTTATTGTATTACATCCCTAAGATGTATAATAAAGATCCCGTACTGCTCCACATTTAGGGGGCTCTTTCTAGGGGTAGACATAATGCTGAGTGTGCCATAGTTCTTCCTCCCATAACTCAGACCCACAGTGGAATGTCTTAAGCTTGGTGTGCATATAAGTACTCTTTCCTATGGATCCTTCCTCTTGGGTAAGGTATCCCCCAAAGAATGGGTGGAGGTCAGTGGCTATATGTGGGGTTCCCACAGTGGTGTTGCTTCCAATGACTCTCCCATCTATGGTGCATGTCACCTCCCAGGAGTACTTCAGGGGAGAGTGGGCCTTCCCATAAGCCCCAATGAGGAGGCTGAGAAACAGAATACTCAGACCAGGGCACTTTTTAGCTTGACCTTGAGTGGATCTGTTATTCATTCGATGGACCATCTTTTAGCTGTTTCTCCTGCCTTTTTGATTTGGTTAAGGTCAATCTTTCCTGTAACCTTGATTGCGGTTGTGGTGCTCAGGATCACCTGGAACAGACCATCCCAGTGGGGCTCAAGGCTACCGGGGTCTTGGCAGTTCACCCAGACCAGGTCCCCTGGAACTTAGATGGGTTGAGCCATGGGTGACTGCTTTTGGTCCGCTTTTTGTATTTCCTGCACCAGCAGGCAGACTGATGTAAAATAGTTCTGGAGTGTATGTAAGGACTTAAGACAACTCGACAAGCTCCTCTTCTCTTAAGTGGAGGAGGAGGGATGGTGGTCTGCCAAACATGATTTCATAAGGGGTTAGCCCCTTTACAGAAGGAGTACATCTAGCTCTGAGTAGTGCAAAAGGAAGGAGGCTCACCCAGTTTTCTCCAGTCACTAATTTTAGCTTTGTTAATGTCTTCTTAAGAGTCTGATTTGTCCTTTCTACCTGTCCAGAACTCATAAGCCTATAGATACAACATAGCTTCCAAGTTACCTTAAGGCCCTTAACAAGAGATTGAGTGACTTTAGCGATGAATGCAGTGCCATTGCCAGACCCCATATATAGTGGTAGGCTAAACTGAGAGACAATTTCAGGGAGGAGTTTTTAAACCACCGTCTGTGCTGTCTCTGTTCTGGTTGAATATGCCTCAGGCCATCTGTAAAGTTGTCCATGAAAACCAGGAGATACCGATATCCTCCTTGTCCCACTGGTAGCTCTGAAAAATCCACTTCCCAGTGTTCTTGGGGCTCCATCCCAGAAATCAGTGTCCCGGGGGTGCTGGTATGGGGGCTTGTTGGACTCACTTGGGCACAAATATGACACCATTTGGCAAGGTCATTGGAGATTTTGTGAAGTCCAGTGATGCAATATTCCCTCTGTAGCAACTCATCTAACTTGGTACCCTGTAGGTGAGTGCTCTGGTGGGTCTGTTTGGCGATGGAGGGTCCCAAAAACTCTGGGACCAGAGGCCACCCACCTGGGAGGACCAGCCACCCATTAGGGGCTGGGTGTGTCTTTAGCCCTCAGCCTCTCTGCATGATGTTTTTTCTCAGGTTATATGTGCCTTTTGTGGCAATTCTCTTGGGGGAATAGCAAGTAGTACCTCAAGGGGCTCTACTGGTCTTTTTGCCACCTCCTTTGCTGTTTGATCTGCATGTTGGTTTCCCCAGCTACATGTGAATCATCCTTCTGATGTCCTAGGCAATTAATTACTGCTACTTCCTGGGGTCCCCAAATGGCCGACAGCAAGTTGATTTCTGGTGCACTTTTTATGTCCTTGCCCCAAGAAATTAAGAGCCCTTGTTCCTGGTATAGTGCCACATGTACATGCACTGTGGCCAAAGCATATCTACTGGAGAAACCAAGATGGCAGCATAGGTAAACACTGGAATTGCAGCCATGCACAACCATATCAAAACCACAATGAAAAGAAAAAGACGGACACCATCCAGACTCACAGGAAGGCTGGTTGAGTAGAAATTCTACAACTAGAAAGAGACTAAGACACAGAGGCAGTGCAGAAATTAAGTGCAGAGGTACAGAGGCACACACTGCAAAGTGGCTCAGGAAAGGGCTGGCAGCATTACATACAGGAGG
>PVJC01036982.1:0-17445 GCA_004026665.1 Murina feae | reverse complement strand
GTTCTAGGCAACAAACCTGTACAACACGCCACTGTACTGAATACTGTAGGCAATTGTAATGCAGTGGTAGGAAGCATTTATGAGAAGGTGCAGTAAAAATGTGGTGTGCAAGACAGAACATGGTACATCCGTGGGGGGCACTGACCCTGAATGGGCTCCAGGACTGGAGGCTGCTCTGCAGGAGTCAGTGATTGGTGAGGGAATATGAAGGCAGAGAACGTTACTGTGCAGACTGTAGACTGTATGACACTGTACACTTAGGCCAGGAAATTTACAAAAAACAGATTCTATCAAGCCCAGGAGGTAATGATGCAATCAAAAGGCACAGTCAACCCAAGACCTCTGAGGCTGCTGCCTGCATAAAACAGCATACTGCTTCTCAGCAAAGTTTTCTTTCACTGAGTAGAAAGCACACAAAGATAAAGAGGATGGTATAGCAAATGCATAAACCAGTGTCTCATCGTCAAGTATTCTGTGTAGTGAGTGTAGCTGTATGTGCTGGACTTTCATAGGACTGGCCGCACAGGAAGCTTGTTTCCACCAGCATCATCATAAACATCTGAGGAATGCATTTCCCTATGACATTCTGATGGGTCTGACATCACTAGGTGATGGCAGTTTTTCAAATCCACTGTACTCTTTTTTTTATAGAAGGGATTTTATTCTTTATTAAGTTACATTTGGCATACAACATTATATTAGTTTAAGGTGTACAGCATAATGACTTGATATGTGTATGTATTGTAAAGTGACCATCACAATAAGTCTAGTTAGCATCTGTCATCATACATACTTACAGAATATTTTTTTCTTGAAAAGATAACTTTTATGATTTACTTTTAGCAACTTATATCTAAAAGTTTGTACCTTTTGACAGCCTTCATCCATTTGACTCCCACCTCACCCCCGAGCACCACTCCTACAATGTCTAACAACCATCAGTCTGTGCCCTGTATCTATGGAGGTGCTTTTAAAAAATATATATTTTATTGATTTTTTACAGAGAGGAAGGGAGAGAGAATTAGAAACATCGATGAGAAAGGAACATCAATCAGCTGCCTCCTTCACACCCCCTACTGGGGATGTGCCCGCAACCAAGGTACATGCCCTTGACCAGAATGGAACCTGGGACCCTTCAATCCACAGGCCGATGCTCTATCCACTGAGCCAAACCAGTTAGGGCTGGAGGTGTTTTTTTAAAGGTTCCACAGATGAGTGGGAACACATGGTATTTCTCTTTTTCTGACTTATTTCACAAAGCATCCTTCGATGAGGGCAGGCTGCATGCAGCTGCTGCTCCTCAGACAGGGGCGGGCTGCTTGCGTGGCTGCTGCTCTTTGGTTGGGGGATGGATGGCTACGCATGGCTGCTGCTCCTTGGTTGGGGGATGGATGGCTGTGCATGGCTGCTGCTCCTTAGATGGGGCAGCCTGCTCATGAGGTTGCTGCTCCTTGGACATGGGCAGGTTGGTTGCAGGTCTGCTGCTCCTCGTACGGGGGTGGGATGATCGTGCAGCTGGTGCTCCTTGGATGGGAACGGGCTACTCATGTGCCTGCTGCTCCTTGGATGGGGGATAGGCTGCTTGCACAGCTGCTGCTCCACAGATGGAAGTGAGCTGCACCTGCAGCTGCTGCTCCTCAGACGGGGGTGGCCTGCTCACTCAGCTCCTGCTTGTCGGAGAGGGCTGTGTGTAGCTGGTGCTTCTCAGGCTGGTGCAAGCTACCTCTCCTCGGATGTGGACTGTCTGCTCCTAGGTCTGGGGTGGGCTGCTTGAGTGGCTACTGCTCCTAGGATGGATGTATTATTGCTGTCATAATCCAGGACTGCTGGCTCCTAAACTTGCCTGCCTACCTGCCTGATTGCCACTAACTGCTTCTGCCTGCCAGCCAAATCACCCCCTAACCCAGTGGTTCTCAACTTGTGGGTCATGACCCCTTTGGGGGTCAAACGACCCTTTCACAGGGGTTGCCTAAATACATCCTGCATATCAGATATCTATATTATGACTCATAACAGTAGCAAAATTAGTTATGAAATAGCATTGAAAATATTTTTATGGTTGGGGGTCACGACAACATGAGGAACTGCATTAAAAGTTCATAGCATTAGGAAGGTTGAGAACCACTACCCTAACCACTCCCCTGCCAGCCTGATTGATGTCTAACTGCTCCCCTGCTTGCCTGATTGCCCCTAACTGTGCTCCCCTGCTGGTCTGGTCACCCCTAACTGCCCTCCCCTGCTGGCCTGATCATTTACAACTGCCCTCCCCTACTGGCCACCTTGTGGTGGCCATCTTTTACCACATGGGCGTGGCCATCTTGTATGTTAGAGCAATGGTCAATTTACATATTACCTCTTTATAGGATTGTTTGTCTTCCTTCTGTTAAGTTGTGTGAGTTTCTTATATATTTTGGATATTAATCCTTTATTAGATATCTTATTGCTAAATATGTTCTCCCATACAGTGGACTCCCTTTTCCTTTTATTGATGGTTTCTTTTGCTGTGCAGAAGAGTTTTATTTTGAGGAAATCCTATTTGTTAATTTTTTTCTTTGTTTCCTTTGCCTTAGGAGATGTGTCTATAAACATACTGCTACAAGAGATGTCTCAGATTTTGCTGCCTGTGGTTTCTTCTAGGATTTTTATGGTTTCACGACTTACATTGAATATAAGTCTTTTATCCATTTTGAATTTATTCTTGCGTATGGTGTCTAGTTGGTGGTCTAGTTTAATTTCTTTTGCGTGTGTCCGTCCAATTTTCCCAACAACATTTATTGAAGAGATTCTCTTGACTTCATTGTATGCTCTTGTCTCCTTTGTCAAATATTAATGGAGCGTAATGGCTTGTTTCAATTTCTGGGTTCTCTGTTCTGTTCCATTGATATATGCTTGTTCTTGTGCCAGTGCCAGGCTGTTTTCATTTTGGTGGCTTTGTAGTATAACTTCAAAGTTTGTGTTATGATTCCTCTGACTGTTTTTCTTTCTCAAAATTGTTGCAGCTATTTGGGGTTTTTAAAATTTCCATATAAATTTTTGGAGTATTTGTTCTAGCTCTGTGAAATATGACATTGGCATTTTGATGGGATTTCATTGACTCTGTAGATTGCCTTGGATACTAGGGATATTTTAAAGATGTTAATTCTACCAATCCATGAACACAGTATATTCTTCCATTTGGTTACATCTTCTTTCACCTTTTTATTCCACGTCCTGTAGTTTTCTGAGTACAGGTCTTTTACCTGCTTGGTTAAGTTTATTCCTAAGTATATTAATTTCCTTTGTTGCCAAGGTAAATGGGATTGTTTGTTTAGTTTCTCTTTCTGATAATTCATTGTTGGTGTATAAACAAACCATCGATTTTTGGGTATTAGTTTTGTATCCTGCTACATTGCTAAATTCATTGATTAAATCTAGTAGTGTTTTGGTGAAGTCTTTAGGGTTTTCTGTGTATAATATCATGTCTTCTGTGAATAATGAGAGTTTTACTTCCTCATTTTCAATTTGAATGCTTTTTCTTTCTTCTTGTCTGAACACCATGACTAGGACTTCCAGTACTATCCTATCTAATAAAGAGGGAATATACAAATTGACCATCATAACAAGATGGCTGCCCCACAACAGAGGCAGGAATTTCATAACACAAGATGGCTATGCCCACAGCAGAAGCAGAGATCACATTAACACAAGATGGCTGCACCCATAGCAGAGGCCAAGTTCTCATAACGAGCCTTAACGAGCAAAAAGCAAGGACTTGAGGCTGCATGGTGTTGGGCTAGGACAGGGGACCTGAGGCTGCACCCTCTGCTTGGTGGAGCTTGACGGGGGACCTTAAGGTCATGCTCCTGTCCTGGTGCAGGCCAGGGGACCTCAGACAACATCCCCCACCCAGGTGCCAGGCCAGGGGACCTCAGGCCACACCCCTGCCTGGCAGGGCTTGATGGGGGCCTCAAGATGCGCCCCCCCCACCTGGCGGGGCTTGACAGGGTATCTCAGGCTGCCTCCTTTGCCCCGGGCCGGGGTACATGAGGACGTGCCCCCTACCTGGCATGCGCCAAAGTTCCTGAGGCTGCACCCCCTGCCCAGCTTGTGCCGGGGAACCTGAGGTTGCACTCCTCCACCCAGCAGGGCTGGACAGTAGACCTGAGGTTGTGCTTCCCCACCCGGTGGGACTTGATGGGGGACCTGAGGCTGTGAGCCCACCCAGCAATGCTTGATGGGGGTGGGGTCAGCCAGGTCTGGATCTTGCCCAGTGGGAGTGGGGCTGGCCGGGTGTGGGTCTCAGGCGATTTCAAAGTACACACGGGTGGGTGAGGACTTTGCTCTGGGTCCTGGCTGTGCCCAAGACTCTGACAGGAGGAAGATTTTCATATACATTTTACTAATTTTCTTTCACCTCTGACACTTCTATTATAGAGAAAGGGCAAATAGCAACATTAAAGTTTTTCCTCTAATTAATTCCCCTTTAATGTGCACGAATTTTGTGCACTGGACCACTAATATTGAATAAGAGTAGTGGAAGTGGACATCCCTGTCTTGTTCCAGGTCAGTTGGAACCACACTTTAATTGTAAAACAATTTATTTTTGCCTATTGAGTATGATGTTACCTGTACATTTCTCCTATATGGCTTTTATCATATTGAGGTATGCTCTCTATATTCCCACTTTGCTGAGAGTTTTTATCAAAACTGGATGTTGGATTTTGCCAATGCCTTTTCTGCATCTGTTGATATGATCATGTGACTTTTGTCTTTCAATTAGTTTATGTGATGTATCATGTTTATTTTTTTAATTTATCTTTATTGTTCAAATTATTACAGTTGTTCCTCTATTTTTCCCCCATAGCTCCCCTCCTTCCATTTCTCACCCCACCTTCTGTCCCCCCCTCCCCACTGTCCTCATCCATAGGTGTACGATCATTATCCATTCTTTTCACGCACCCCCAACACCCTTTACCCCCGAAAATTCTCAGTCCACTCCCTTTCTATGCCTTTGATTCTATTTTATTCACCAGTTTATTCTGTTCATCAGATTTTTTATTCACTTGATTTTTAGGTTCACTTGTTGATAGATATGTATTTGTTGTTCATAATTTTTATCTTTACTTTTTCTTTCTCCTCTTCTCAAAGGATACCTTTCAGCATTTCATATAATACTGGTTGGGTGGTATGAACTCCTTTAGCTTTTTTTTGCCTGTGAAGCTCTTTATCTGACCTTCAATTCTGAATGATAGCCTTGCTGGGTAAAGTAATTTTGGTTATAGGTTCTTGCTGTTCATCACTTTGAATATTTCTTGCCACTCCCTTCTGGCCTGCAAAGTTTCTGTTGAGAAATCAGCTGATAGTCGTATGGGTTCCCCCTTGTAGGTAACTAACTGCTTTTCTCTTGCAGCTTTTAAGATTCTCTTCTTGTGTTTTGCTCTTGGCATTTTAATAATGATGTATCTTGGTGTGGTCCATCTTCGGTTCCTTTTGTTTGGACTTCTCTGCGCTTCCTGGACTTGGAAGTCTATTTCTTTCACCAGGTGGGGGAAGTTTTCTGTCATTATTTCTTCAAATAGGTTTTCAATATCTTGCTCTTTCTCTTCTGGTACCCCTATAATTCTGATGTTGGTACGCTTGAAGTTGTCCCAGAGACTCCTTACACTATCTTCATACTTTTTTATTTTTTGTTTGTTTGTTTTTTAGTTTTGGCTTTTTTGGCTGAGTGGGTTTTGCTTCTTCATATTTCATATCTTTAACTTGATTCTTGCGATCCTCTCGTCTGCTGTTGGATTTCTGTATATTATTCTTTATTTCAGTCAGTGTATGCTTAATTTTTAGCTGGTTCTTTTTCATATGCTCGAGGGTCTCACTAAATTTATCAGCAGTCTCTAGAAACTTCTTGAAAAACCTGATAACCGTGGTTTTGAACTCTATATCCAGTCGTTTGCGTTCCTCCATTTCTGTCTTTTGTGATCTGTTTCTTAGCCTCCGCATTTTGGCTTTCTGTGCTAGGTGTCCTATATAGGGCCCAGTGATTCAGCCTCCCCAATCACCTGGGGTGGACACTCTTGTTGTACGCCTTTGAAAGCTGGGTGCACAGTCTTGTTGTAGTTATCACTGGGAGGTATCACTGGGGGGGAATGACCTGCAGGCCTTTCTCCTCATTGTTTGGAGTTTGGATCTATTGGAGTTCTGTCTCAGCTGCAGACCCTTAGGTTATGTTGCAGGCAGGCAGGCAGGCGCACAGCTTGGGCGGGGTTGTAGGTGGGGTGGGGTGGGGTCTCAGAATCACCGGGGGTGGAGCGACTCACAACGGTGTCTCCTTTGCTATTGCCGCAGTTTCTACCTGGTTTGGTGTCTTCAAGCCCTGGGGTCTGGGCACGATTCTCAGTCCCCGAATATCCAGGTCAGTGATCGGTACAAATAGCAGTGCTAGAACGCCACTGGTCTTCCGCCACTCCATTGCCCTACAGCCCGCGTTGCATTCAGTGGACCCGGGAGTTTATAATCTTCTAAGGCGCGGACCCGATCGCCGCTGCCACCCTTTCACCCGCACAGCTGCACGCCGCGCCACCGCCTCCGTTTCGTGCACGTCCGTACCTTTCAGTTTGGGCGCGCTGGGAGCTTCTCAAAGCACTCCTCTTGCCTTCTAGATGTAACGCTTCCCCTCCCTTGGTTCTGGAGGATGGCCGTTTATCTATATAGCTGTATTTCTATAATGTAGGTGTGGAGGCTGTGCATTTAGGTATATACCTCATGCCACCATCTTGGTTCTCCTGTATCATGTTTATTGATTTGCAAATATTGTATCAGCCAGGAATAAACCCCACTTGGTCATGGTGTATGATCTTTTTAAGATATTGCTGGATGCAATTTGCTGATATTTTGTTGAGGATTTATCATCTATGTTCTTCAGGAATATTGGCCTGTAATTCTTTGTCTTTGTAGTGTCTTTATCTGGTTTTGGAATTAGGATAACGCTGGCCTCATAAAAAGAGTTTGGAAGTGTTGCTTCCTCTTGGATTTTCTGAAATACAGTATTTTCCTGTGTATAAGATGACTTTTTAACCTAAGAAAATCTTCTTAAAAGTTGGTGGTTGTCTTATACGCCGGGTGTCGTCTTATAGGGTGGGTGCTGAGACTTCCGAGCCAGACTGGAAAATCTGCAGTCGCCGCATACAGTGGGGGGAGCTCAAAAATGGCCACACTCCATTCATTTCAATGGAGCCGGACGGAGATCTCAAGTGTCTCTGGTCGGCTCCTTTTTGTGCTGCATATGGTCTCCGTGCGGACTTTTTAACCTAGGAAAATCTTCTCAAAAGTTGGGGGTCGTCTTATATGGTAGTTTGAGTAGTAAAGGTGTTAGTTCTTCTTTGAATGAAGAAGAACTCCCCTGTGGAGTCATCTGGACCTGGGCTTTTGTTAGCTGGGAGTTTTTTAATTACAACTTCTATTTTATCAGTTGTTATTGGCCTATTCAGGATTTCTGATTCCTTCCAACTCAGTTTTAGGAGATTGTATTTTTTTAGGAATTTCTCCATTTCATCCCCAACTTGTTGGCATATAGTTGTTCACAGTATTTTCTTACAACCCTTTGTATTTCTCTGGTGTCATTGGTTATTTCTCCACTTTCATTTCTGGTTTTAACTATTCAGGTCCTCTCTCTTTGTTTCTTGATAAGTTTGGCTAACAGTTTATCAATTTTGTTTATCCTTTCAAAGAACCATTTCTTGGTTTTATTAGATTTTTTTTTGTATTTGTCTGTTTGGTCTCTATGTAGTTTGTTTCTGCTGCAATCTTTATTATTTCCTTCCTTCTACCTACTGTGGGATTTCTTATTGTACTCTTTCAGTTCTATAACTGGTAGGGTTCAATAGTTTATTGTTGGTTTTTCTTGTTTTTTTGAGGTATGCCTGTAGTTCTATGAACTTCTCTCTTAGGATTTCTTTTGCTGTGTCCCAGAGATTTGGGATTGTTGTGTGTTCATTCTCATTTATTTCAGGAAGTTTTTAATTTCTTTCTTGATCTTGTTGGTAACCCATTCATTGTTTAATATTGTGCTCTTTAGCCTCCATGTGTTTGAATGTTTTTTGGTGTTTTTACTGTAGCATATAAGTAATTAGCATTCTTCAGATGTGCAGTACATTCACATTTAAAGAGTTGCTTCAAATAAAATACAAGGCTTATTCATTAACAGATTCAAATTTATCCTCTAGATTCTCCATATGAGGCAAATTCAGATTAATATTTCAGTTCAGTATTCTGTTATTTCAAAATACTTAGATATTTAATAATTTTTATTATTTAATCTAGCAAACTCCAAAGTTTCAAGTTACCAAAGACTTTGGAAAACTGTTCAGGCATATGTAATTACCCCTGACAAACCTTTATCATATACCCTTCATTTTATTAATTTTGCCTTAACAAAGTAGTGAGATTTTAAAGTCAATTATTATTACCCAAGGCATTTTCTTAGCAAACTTTGTAACAGGGACAACTCACTGGCCTTTAGTGGCTTTAATGTTTTGTTTTTCTTTTTACAAAAATGGGAATGGCCCCCTACTGCTTTTTCTGTACCCTGCTGGAAGGCACTTCGGCAGGTCTAATCCTCCTAGGAAAAAGACTTGAGGGGTTTAAATAATTATTTCCCATATTTTTTCTTTCTGAGTAGTCTAACAACACGAAATCTTGCCTATAAGAAGAGATATTGTCCTAGCCAGTTTGGCTCAGTGGATGGAGTGTCAGCCTGTGGACTGAAGGGTCCCAAGTTCCAGTCCTGTCAAGGACACAGGCCTGGGTTGCGGGCTTGGTGCAATGTGCAGGAGGCAGCCAATGAATGATTCCTTCTTATCATTAATGTTTCTATCTGTCTTCCTCTCCTTTCTTCTCTGAAACAAACAAAAAGGTACTAACAAAAAAAAAAAATAGAAGAGATGTTAAAAACAGAAATAGAAAAAATCCTACAGTAATAAATGGGTACTCATAAGAGAGTGGACTGGGACATCTTATCTCACACGGACCCAACACAGCAAATGGGTTCTGAGTGGCACAAAGGCCAAACAGTAGAGACAGAGGATTCCCTATGTTCATAAAACAGCAAAGTAAAATCCCCCAAAGATAAGAAAGCAAGCAAAGAACATCAGTAACCAAGTTACATTACAGACAGACAAGAACTTTCACTAGATAATGACTTTCACTAGTAATGATGGCTGATGACTTGTGAGGGAGAGCAGGAAGGGTCCACAAGATAAGAATTCTTGGCAGCCGCTGGGAAGTTCCTGCAATCCCTGCCACGTGTTCAGCCTAACACAGGCAGCTGGGGCCTCTAGCAACGTGAAATATGCCCATCCTTAAACAAATTAAACCAAAAAACAAAGACAAAAAACAATGATCAACAGACACTCTATGGACAATTTTTACAGGTGCGCAAAACTCACAGCCCAGCCAAGACTTAATGAATCAGAATCCTTTTCTTGGATCTTTCCAATGTGTTACAGTGCCCAGAGCTTACAGCCAGAATGCGGCCCAGAGGACTCCCAGTTTGGGTTGCCAGTAAACACCCACAAACAACCTGTTTTTCATAGATCTCATCATATTCTGCTCTCAAAAATATATATTGACTGGAGTCCAGTGTTCTTTTGGCTAAAATCTACCAATCCCAAAGCATCTTATGGTAATTTTCAGACAAGGCATGAAGGAGTCCTTTTGTAAATGGACTGTTAGCCTATTTTCTCTCATACTTTTCCTTATTTCTTTAAAGCTATTAGAGGAAAAGGGGTTCATGTATCCAGTTACCTTGCATCTTGCATAAATGGGCAAGCCAAAAACTCTCCTTCTAACATAACTTGCCTGACACATGATCCCATAACTGAGAATTTAATTGATGAGCCTTCCCACACTGGGGGTGAAGGATTGGGGGTCTTCGGTATTACCAGCTTTACAGGCTCTACTATAGGAGAAGGGGGTGGTGATAAATCAATCCTCTTGGTTTTCTGTAGGCTTTTGATCCACAACATGAAGTGGGCATAGTGCAGCTCGAACAAGCACCCACATAATTAAAGATGACAAAGGCACTTGTTTTCCCTGGACTTGACTTCTCTTTAAATTCCTACCTTCTTGTTCCTAGAGAACAGGTCTAATGTTCCAACATCAGGGAACCAAGGGTTATCCTATCTAATAAAGAAGGAATATGCTAATTGACTGTCACACCCTCAAAGATGGCGGCACCCACAACCACAAGATGACAAGTCCCCTCAGCCCCACCAGAGCGGCAGTCACACAGAATGGCTGGTCCTGCCCCCAGGCAGGTCTGGCCACTTTGTATGCCTGCCTCCAGAGTCCCTCAGCCCCCTCTGCACCCCAGCCACCCTGGGCCAGCCCAAGGCGC
Source organism: Murina feae (assembly GCA_004026665.1). Taxonomy (NCBI): domain Eukaryota; kingdom Metazoa; phylum Chordata; class Mammalia; order Chiroptera; family Vespertilionidae; genus Murina; species Murina feae. The sequence continues at coordinate 7,076 of PVJC01036982.1, read as the reverse complement.
AGGCTAGCCTTAGATGGCAGCTGCCTAGCTGCCCAGGGCCAGCCCGAAGCGCAGGCAAGTGTGGGATGGCAGCTGCCCAGCAGTCCAGGGCCACCCGAGGCTCAGGTAACCAGGGCCAGCTGAGGCTTGCACTGCCAGAAGTGGAAGCAGCAGAGGTCTGATGGGAGCATCACCTTCCCCTGATCACCAGATTGCCTCCTGCCCCTGAAGGCTCCCAGACTGTGATAAAGGGCAGGCCAGGCTGAGGGACCCCCTCCTCCAGTGCATGAATTTTCATGCACCAGGCCTCTAGTAAGTTATAATAGTCTGCAAAAGGCCCCTTTAATTGTTTCCTTGTAACCGAGGCACCATTTGCTTTTAATAACTGATTAAGCACTGTTATATATTGTTGCTACATGTGGTACAACCAGTGGGGCCATAAGGGGCCCTGCTCCCACCTGCATTGGCCTGGTGCCATCTGTTCGCCGACCAGCCCCCACCTTTAGTGCCTGTCCCCATCTATGGGGTGACCTTCGGGGTTTTCAGGGCTCCCACTCACATCCACCTTGGCCTGGCGCTGCCTGGTCATCTACTGCACCATACTGTAGCAGTCCCGCTCTGATCGGGGCCCATCAGGCCAGCGTTGCCTCCACTGCCACCTGCTGCTACTGCCGCATCACCTATACCCGCCTTCTTTTGTGCCAACCCTTGGTGGTCAGCTCAAGTCATAGCAAGCTGTGGACTCCTGGTTGGTCAAACTCCCAGGGACAATTGCCATATTCGCCTTTTATTATACAGGATGCTACCTTTACTTTATTGTGTGTTCTTGCCTCCTTTGTCAAGTATTCCATGACCATAAAGACATGGGTTTATATCTAGGCTCTCTGTTCTGTTCCACTGAGTTATATGCTGTTGTTAGGCCAGGACCATGCTGTTTTGATTACTATAGCCTTGTAGTCCAGTTGGCTATTAGGTAGTGTGATTCATCCACATTTGTTGTTCTTTCTCAAGATTGCTGTTGCTATTGTAGGTGTTTTGTGGTCTATATAAATCTTTTGAATATTTGTCCTAGTTATGTGAGATCTATCTTGGGTATATTGATAGGAATTGCATTGGAGCTATAGATTGCTTTAGGTAGTATGGACATTTTAATTATATTAATTTTTCCTCTCCATAAACATCATATATGTTTCCATTTATATTTTGCAATCCAATTTGAGTTTACTTTTCATTTTCTTTTGTATTAGTTTCAGGTGAAATTAATGTCAACATGAAAATATTGCAGATTTCAATAAAGGCCCTTGCACATGCCAAGTCTTAAATTGTTCCTCAAGGTCCAGGCCCCAGTTAGAGTGTCACAATTCTGCCAGAAAGACTTCTTTTGAATGTGATCTTATGATTTCAGTATACGTGTCTATGTGTCCTAAAAATCAGTATGAAGTAACTGTCAAGTTCATGAGTAGAGGACTTTGTAGAGGGCTAAGTTGCCCTGTCTTGCTCAAGCCTGAGCTCTAACTCTAACGTCCTATCTCCATGAAATAAGACAGACAAAAGAAGGTCAAACTGAATTACTAACAGATAATATAAAAACAAATGATTGCTCATACTCCTCCACAAGAATAGTTTCCTTTATTCAGGTGTATCTCCCTACTTCTAATAATCTGGAGAACTTCAGGACAATTTGGCCAAGTACATTTTGTTCTCATTTGAATTTCCACACAGCGCCTGGCCTCTCCTGTTTGGTGATGAGACTAGAAGAGAAAGCTACCAGGCCTTTATTGTATTCACAATCACTAAAACTTTATGCAGACGTGACAGTATGTTTCATGGGCTGCTGCATCTAAAGGTGGTTATAACGGAGATGAGTTTTCTCGCAAGGAATCGATGGTCTTAAAATAGAAGTATTTTAATTTAATTATATAGAACTTCTTCAAGATGCTGTTTACCCAGACATTAGAGAGCAATGAAGACTTGAAGATATCACAGTAAATCTTATCAGTAAGTTCAGTGTGTTCTTGAGGAAGTGAATTTGGCAAATTAATAATAGTCTTACTACAATCAAGTCATAGACTGAATGTTGGGGACCACGTGTCTTATGTGAACTTCTTATGAATTATGTATACATTCTCAGTTCTATCTCACCCATATTCCTATATGCATATGTGGGATGTTTTAGGACACAGTGGCCTTTGAGGATGTTAATGTGGAGTTCACCATGGAGGAGTGGGCTTTCCTGGATCCCACCCAGAAGAAACTCTACACAGATGTGATGCTGGAAACCTTCTGGAACCTGGCATCAGTAGGTAGGTATCATAAATTCTTTTTTAAAATATATTTTTATTAATTTTAGGGAGGAAAGGGAGGGAGAGAATGAGAGTAAAATCAATGATGAGACAGAATCACTGATTGGGTACCTCCTGCACACTTCAGCCTGCAAATCAGTCCTACTGGGAATTCACCTGTGACCTACCGGTTCCTAGGTTGACAGTCAACCAGAGAGCAACTCTGTCCTGTAACAACTTGTTACTTAGGCAATTAGAAAACTCGTGTTGCTTGCTTATTAATGCTGTTTCAAGAACTGAAATATGGAAAGGGAGTATACTGGTAATTAAACCAGGAATGATCACAGCTCACTGTGTACCTAAATTCTAACTGTTTTTTAAATTCTTTAATAGTTTATTATGCTTTTTCTAGCATGTATTTTAGAAGAACAATGTGACAACCATGACAATGATCAGTATGAAAATCATGGGATGAATCTTAGGTGAGTTGCATTGACATGACAAAGCATTAAGAGCATCTTTGTGGTTTTTTTTCAAATAGGTTTTTATATATTTTATTTACTTATTTATATATTTAACATTTTGAAAAATTATTTCAAAGAGGTAGAAAGACGGAGAAAGAAAAAGAAACATCAATGATGAGAGAGAATTATTGATGACTGCCTCCTGCACGCCCCACATTCAGAATCATGTCCATACCTGGGAATGTGCCCTGACCAGAAATTGAATATGACCGCCTGGTTCAGAGGTCCGTGCTCAAGCACTGAGCCTCGCTGGTGGTGCAAAAATATGTTTTTATTGATTTTAGTATGTGGAGGTGAGAGGGAGAGAGAGAAAAATCAATAGATCTCTTCCTGCATGCCCTGTACTGTGTTTAATATAAGTCTGCAGTCTGGCCATGTTCCCTTTCAGAGAATTGAATCGGTAAGCCCCTGGTGTCTGGGTCCACTGAGCAATATAGGCCCATTCCACAAAAGAATCTTAAAAACAGATAATCCAATTGTATCAGCCCAGTTTTAAATGTATTGATTTTTAGAGGAATCTCATCAAAATGTTTTTTTCTGAAATATGTATAGAAAATAATTCCACATGGAAACAATATACAGAAGTACCATTAATAAATATGTGTTTTCATAATAACTGTGATCCAGCCTATATCAGAAGTTTTAAGATATCCACTTTCAAAAACTGGAATGTTCAGAAATTCCACCCTTTCTTTGAAAATGTTAAAAATGTTATTGTCATGCTACTAATAAATATTAAATGGTTAACAGAGTATTAATAATATGCTTCTGATTTTTACAGCAGTCATATGGTAGAGAGACTCTGTGCAAAGAAGGATGGTAGTCACTGCAGAGAAAACTTCAGCCAGATTCCAAATAATAATGAAAAGAAGGAAACTTCTACTGAAACAAAACATCCTAAATCCAGGTTGTGTAGGCAAATCTTCATACGTTATTTGTCCTTGAATAACCACCTGAACCCTCACATTGGACCCAAACTGTACCTGTGTCAGGAATATGAAGAAAACCCTTATAAATACATGGAACCTGAGAAAGCTGTCAAACATCACCAACATATTCAAAGCCATGAAGGCAGTCCCAGTGGGAAAGCTTTCCACTATTCAGCTTCCTTTAGAAATCATGAAAGAATGCATATCACTGGGAAATTGTATGAGTGTAAGCAATGTGGGAAAGGCTTTAGTCGTCTCATTTTCTTTAAACTTCACAAAAATACTCATAGTGGAGAGAAACCTAATCAAACTAAACAATGTGGCAAAGCTTTCAGTTCTCCCGAGTACTCTGTAGAAAATCAAAGAACGCATACTGCAGAAAAGCCCTATCAATGTCAGAAATCTGGGAAAGCTTTCAGTTCCACTTCTCTTAGAAATCAGGAAAGAACACACACTGGTGAGAAACAAGAATGTGGGAATGTCTTCAATTGGCTCAGCTCTCTTGGAAAACATAAAAGAAGTAAGGCCATAAAGCAGCCTCGTGAATGTAAGGAATGTGGTAAAACTTTCCTTTATCCCTTTTTACTTAAAATTCATGAGAGGAGGCATACTGGGGAAAAACCCTATGAATGTAACCATTGTGGTAAAGCTTTCTTTCATCCAACTTCCTTCCGAAGTCATGTAAGAGCTCATAATAAGGAAAAATTCTATGAATGTAAGCAATGTGGGAAAGCCTTCAGTTCTCTCAGTTCTCTTGGGAAACATAAAAGAAATCATGATGGAAAGAAGCCTTATGAATGTAAGGAATGCAGTAAAACGTTCCTTTATCAGTATTCCCTTAGAATTCATGAAAAAACTCATACTGGGGAAAAACCCTATCAATGTAAGCATTGTGGTAAAAATTTCTTTCATCAAACTTCCCTCCGTCGCCATGAAAGAATTCATACTGGGGAAAAACCCTATGAATGTAAGCAATGTGGGAAAGCTTTCTTTTATACACGTTCCCTCCAAAGTCATGAAAGAACTCATAATAAGGAAAAACCCTATGAATGTAAGCAATGTGGTAAGACTTTCAGTTTTTCTAAATCTCTTAGCAATCATGAAAGAACGCATATTGTGGAGAAAACCTATGAATGTAAGCAATGTGGGAAAGCCTTCAGATATTCCATATCTCTTAGAAGTCATGAAAAAATTCACACTGTGGTAAAACCCTATGAATGTAAGCAGTGTGGGAAAACTTTCAGATACTCTACATATCTTAGAAATCATGAAAGAATGCATACTAGGGACAAATCCTATGAATGCAAGCAATGTGGGAAAGTTTTCAGACATTCCACTTTTCTTAGTAATCACGAAAGAATGCATACTGGGGAGAAACCCTATGAATATAAGCAATGTGAGAAAGCCTTCAGTTCTCCCAATTCTCTTGCAACACATCAAAGAAATCATGATGGAAAGAAACCTCATGAATGTAAGGAATGTGGTAAAACTTTCCTTTATCCCTCTTTGCTTAGAATTCATGAAAGAATGCATACTGGGGAAAAGCCCTATGAATGTAAGCATTGTGGTAAAGCTTTCCCTTACCTAACTTCCCTCCAATGTCATGAAAGAACTCATAATAAGGAAAAACCTTATGAATGTAAGCAATGTGGGAAAGCTTTCCGACATCCCATTCTTAGAAATCATGAAAGGATGCATAGTGGGGAGAAACCCTATGAATGTAAGCAATGTGGGAAAGCCTTCAGTTCTCCCAATTCTCTTGCAACACATCAAAGAAATCATGACGGAAAGAAGCCTCATGAATGTAAGGAATGTGGTAAAACCTTTCGTTATCCTTCTTTGCTTAGAATTCATGAAAGAATGCATACTGGCGAAAAACCCTATAAATGTAAGCATTGTGGTAAAGATTTCTCTCAACGAACTTACCTCCATCGTCACGAAAGAACTCATACTGGGATAAAATGCTATGAATATAAGCATTGTGATAAAGGTTTCTATTATATGTTTTCTCTTTAACATGACAGAACTCACACTGGGGGAAAACCCTATGAATGTAAGCAATGTAAAGCTTTCTCTTATACACATTCCCTCTAACGTCAAGAAAGAACTCATAATAAGGAACAACCTTATAAATGTAAGCAATGTGGATAAAACCTTTGGTTTGCTCACACATCTTCAAAGCCATGAAAAAAACTCATGGGGGGAAACCTTATGAATGTAAGCAATGTGGGAAAACTTTCTGTTGTACTTCACATCTTCAAAGATATAAAAGAACTCATGATGGAAAGAAGCCTCATGAATAAGGAATGAGGTAAACCTTTTTGTTATCCCCTTTTCTCTTAGATATCATGAAATGTATACTGGGGAGAAACCCTATGAATGCAAGTAATGCAAGAAAGCCTATAGTCATCCCAGATCCTTTCAAATTCACAAAAGCTGTCATAGTGGAGAGAAACCATATCAATGCAAGGAATGTGCTAAAACCATCAGCTTCTGTACTAGTTTTAATAGACATGTGAACACAATCCTATTGATAAACTGTTAATATAGAGTATTGTAAAGAGCCTTCATTTATCTCTTAGCTGTGCCGTCATGTATGATTATCCATAGTGAGGATGGACCCTAGAAATGTAAGAGGGTTAGAAAGCATTCATTTCTTTCAGTTTATTGTAAAGGATGAAAGAACTCACTGAAGAGAAGGCCTGTCATATAAAGATGGTAGAAGAGCCTTTGGCCATCCTAGTTCTTTACAAAATCATGAAGGGACTCACACCCAAGAGTAAGTGTATGAACATAAGGAATGTGGGAGAGGCTTGCTTAGGCATGTGAAAATGCACCTGGAGAAATAGTGCTCTCCCTCTTTCTTGAAAAGGTCATGAAAAAAAACTCAAAGTGGAGAATTGTATTGAATGTAAAAATGTAGGAAACCTTCATGTTGCTTCATATCCCCACAATACCATGTGATAATGTACACTGTATAATTGGCAATGAAAACTTTATAATTTTAACACATTACTTCCAAACTAGTTTGAAGACTGCACTGAAAAAAATCCTATTAGTGTAACTAATTGGTACATATAAGTTGCAAATTAAGTCATATACTTTACAAAACTCACAGCATTAAAGTTCTATAAATTTTTGACATATTTGCTCATTATCAGTACTCATTCTTTGTTTGTTTTTTAAATTGCTTTTTTGGAATGAGGAAGAGAGAGGGTAGTGGAGAGAAACATCGATGTAAGAGAGAAACATAGATAGTTGTCTTCTGGTGTGTCTTTCCAGGGATCAATCCTGTTATACCCAGTAATGTGCCCTAACAGGTATTGAATGAATAGGCCCTACACACATATGAATTATTTTTT
>PVJC01036981.1:0-17443 GCA_004026665.1 Murina feae | reverse complement strand
TATTTGGTAGCTCCACACCTTCCTTTTTCAAAGTACTGCTTAACTCCAAACATTGAATAATTGTCTTCTTCAGGCTCAATCTCACCCAATTCATGAGTTAATTGGAAACAGCTCTGATAGTTCATTAACAGCTGAGGTTCAGGGGCATGAAATTAGCTTTGCTATCCTAATCCCAGCTTCTAGTGTCTCTTGGGTGAGATGTTGGGATCCCACTGAGCTTTCTTCCTAAGGCTCAATCTGTGTGTCCATCCATTCTAATTTACTGGATTTCTGCCCAGTTACAATTCTTCACTTTAGTACTCACCCTGTTCACTATCTCAGTCCATTTGATGGGGGACCAGATACCTCAAGCCTGGATTTTATCTCTGGTCACCCACGCATAGATGGAGCCAGTTTCAACCTAGATTGACACCTTTGGAACAAATCATTGCCTCTTGTTCAGTTATGGTTATTTCTGGACCCTTTCAACCAGACTGCAACTCTTCCTTCTTGAAATGGCCTTGATTAGACCTGTTTGCTATAACCCCTTGGACACGGTGATCTGGGCTGATTTCTACCTCCTCCACTGGGTAGGAGGCTTGCTTGGCACTGCTTTTGTCTGCCAGCTTGCTCTTGAGGCATAACCATTTGACATTGAAAATCACCCTAGCCTCCTGTTGCCTAGTTATTTTCAGGGAGTAAATATTTTTAAAAATATATTTTTATCAATTTCAGAGAGAAAGGGAGAGACCAAGAGATACAAAAACATCAATAATGAGAGAGGATCATTGATCTGCTGCCTCCTGCACACCCCCTACTAGAGATCGAGTTCACAACCCCGGGCAGGTGGCCTGACTGCGGATCGAACCGTGACCTCCTGGTTCATAGGCTGACGCTCAACCACTGAATCAGAAATCCACATTTTAATAAGATATCTCATCTGCACTTTCCAATGTGAAAGCGCCACTCTTTTAAACACTTCTCAGCTGAACAGAGCCATGTAAAATGGAAGTAGTACCAAGAAGCTTTGGGGAGGTTAGAAACCAGTGCTTTGGAAGGCAGTTCAAATTCATAAATGAAAGCATTTGTCCTAAAGTTGAAGTGACTTTACATAGCGGAACTCAAGATAATAGTAGGCTTGAGTTTGCTCAAAACCTAACATCTGCAAGTTTGATTATGAAATTTGCCTCCTAAATTGCTAATTCCTCCTGAGGTTTCTCCTGGCACTTTCTTTCTGTCTCGGCCTTGTGTGAGTAAGTCATCATGGTGGTCTCTGAACGTTACCACACAGGAAACGACAGGAGACTCTTAATTACTGAATTCCTGCACACTATTGGTTCTTTATATTTAGAGCTCTTAGAGAGCCTCTGGGCATATACATACAATGAAAAGGATAAACAAGATTCCCAGCCAAGTTGCAGCTATTATAAGTTTCTTGGAATGCGAACTTAGATAAGTGTTTTCTTTTACGTTAAAGTAAGTTCTGTGCCAATGACGGTTGGTTGGGCTGGTTGGCTGATAAGCTGTGGTACTTGAGTGTTCTCGGGAGGTACTGCAGGTGTGGTGCTGGGCCCCAGTGATCCCAAGGAGTTACCCTTCTCCAGTTCTGATGTAGTAAGTTTTCTAGAACCTGAAATTAGGAATCTGAGAGTCAAGTCAGTTGGATTTAGCATCCACCAGAAACGTATTGTAGTCCAGAAGCAATTCTTACATTGGTCTGGATTGCCTCTAAACCAGCAGAGATATAGGAATTTCTTCTTTTTCAACTCTCATCAGAACAGGCGAAGCACCTGGCCCTTTTAGGAGATCGTTCTAATGTTTAAAGTGCTAGAAAATGTTTTTCTCTAAAATCTAAATGCTTTTGGTTATCACAAATTTTTTCATATTCTACCTATGGACAGACATCTACAAACAGAAGAAAAATCTAATTTTGCCCGATGTAATATGCTTCTATATGATAGAATGTTATCAATAATTCTCACTTCCCTAGCTGAAACTCCAATTTTCCTTTCTATGTCTCTCTCGCTCTCTTTTTTTTTTTTCCCTTTACATTTTGTTCCTATTTTTTTGAGCTTTTTAAAGCTCTTTGCTACTCTCATCCTTCAAATTTTGGGCCTGGATATGAGCTTCAGCAACATTCTGGTCAATGGTGAGGACATAGTCCCTTTAAGTGGCATTCTTTTTATACTTCCTCATGTGATGCTCATTTGTGGCATCACTTTACTCTTTAATTAATCAACTAGTGATTTCTTCAGTGCCATTTTTTTTTCAGCTATGGAGGTTGTCCCTGCTGTCCCTCATCATCCTTGTTGAAGATACTTTCTCCAGCTTGCCAACAAATGTCATTTTGAGGTCTACTTCGAACCCCTAGATGTCCCTTTTGTCACTTAAATGAAATTTGGTGTCTTCAGTGCGAAAACACAAAGGAAGCTCAATAAAGCTGTAGTGCAACGATGAGCAACAGACTGAAGCCAGGAGTGCTGGACAAGAGACTCTGACCCCTACCTCCTCCACCAGCTCTGCCTCCGACTGCATAACCGCAGACAGATGGATTCCTCGGGAAACAGGGATTCCATCACTTGACCCCAAAGGTCCCTTCTCATTCTAGGCTTCCTCACCTCTGAGAACCTGTCCTTACTGTACTCAGTCTTTTCCATGATTCTTTCCATCCCACCCCCTCCTTAATTTTCCTGTTTATAACATTATTAATTCCATATTCTTCCATATTCAATTTCCAATGGGGAAGTGAATGAACAGGGAAGCTAAGCAAATACAAAATGGAAAAGTCAGAATAAGAACTATTGCTAAAGCCCTACATATAAGAATAAAGCACCAGGCACCAGTGACAGGGAAAATCAATTTGTTGATATAAGTAGGATGTGATATATGTAGATAATTTGCTTAAAAACTATTCAGGAGAGAATCTAAGGGTAATACTCTACTAAAAAAATAAACGATTAAGAAATATAGATAAAATCCAAAATATTATAAAGATTAATGCCTTCAACATCCATGTATCCACCTCACAACTTTAATTAAGTATAACCATAAATTTTAATCCTCTGGCTGTCCTCTCATCTATTGTAATTCCTTTTCCACCTTTAGGAGATAAACATTCTTCAGAATAGTCATTTAGTCTTTATGTCATAGTGTTAACCCTGCAAGGGATACTGTATTCAAACCTAATCTCTAATAATAAAATAGACTGCATAAGTCTTTAGCAGAATTTTTGACAAATGCAAAAGAATTAGGGAGCAGAGTATCCTTCTTAGTGGTAATAGCTGGCCCTGAGAATCACAATATACTTATATTTTGTCCTCTGTATATCATCAAATCGATTTTCCATGTCACTGGTACTTTATTTGCATATGGAGGGTTTGAGGAACAGTTATGATTCTGACTTTACCATTTTGTATTTGCTTAGCTTCTCTGTTCATTCCCTTTCTCATTGGAAATTGAATATGGGGAATAATAATGATTTGTACAACAGAGAGACAAAGAGTAACAACTTTAGATTCCATTAGTTTAATAATGAATTTGTTTAACTTAAAAAAAACATTAGTAATTATGATCTCCTTATAGTTACCTATAACACATGTGGAATTATTAGACTATTTTTCTGTCCATAATGTTTTCAATATCACCTCTTGTCTTATCCTTGTTTACCATTTGTCAACTTCTGGGTCCTCAAATACTGCAGATGCACTTCCTTCCAAGACCTTTTGCACATGCAGTTCCTTCTTCTGGGAATACTCCCATGCTGCCCTTCACAACACATTTCTTCTCCTTCATCTCCTCAGATATTCACCTTATCTAGAATGGCTCTTCACCCCCATTATTCTCATCTCAGCACTCTTTGTTTTCTTCAAAGCAGGCATCACGATTGCAGAATTATGATCTCCTCCATTAAAATATAAGCACTAGGTGGGCAGACACTTTTGCAGCATTATTTAACAATTACTTACCATAGGTCCTAGCAATAAGACCTATGGTAGGAAAGGAAATCTTTTAGAAGAAAATAAGAAAGGAAAAAAGACAGAAAAAGGGAAACAGGGGAAAAGGAAGGAAGGAAGGAAGAAAGAAAGAAGGAAAGAGGAAGGAAGAAGGAAAGAGGAAGGAAGGAAGGGAGGCATGGAGAAAGAAGGAGAGGGAATGAAAGCGAGCATACACTTTATGTATGCATTTTTTTGCCATTTTTTTAATTTTTACTAACTCATTGACTGTGGTTGCAAGTCTGTGCCGTATGATTTCCATTGCTTGCTAAATTGGGCATTTCTTCATTAAATTATTGGTTTGAAAGAGAATCTTGGCATTTCAAGTCTTTTTAAAAGACTTGAAGCACTAGTACTAGCAGTCAACCGTCTTTGGGGGCTATTGTAGGTTGTTGTTTTTTTAATTGTAGGTTAATTTTTTTTACTTTGAGATAATTATAGGTTCACATGCACTTGTAAGAAATAATTCACAGGAATCCTTTATATTCCTCACTGGTTTCCCCAACTCAAATTCTTTATTTACTCTCCATCTCTTCCACAAAGAGGATGAATATAATATAATTATTTTAAAATTAATTACAAAGGAGAAAATGAGGTTAAAAGCACCTAAGAAAATGTGTTAACTCAAGGGTATTTCAAAGTTTATAACCTGGTTCTCTACAAAGTCAACAGATTCTAATTATTTATAAAGGGGAAAAACAAACCCTTCAGAGGGTGACAAAGACTTTTTTTTTCGTAATAAAATAATAAAAAGCTTTTATAAGAGGCAACTAAGTATGCTTTAAAGAGATACAGTTTTTATCACTTCCTTAAATTGCAGCAAATGTGAAAACAGGTAGAGAACCACAAAACTAACTCATTAACTAACTAGCTCCCTTCCACTTGACATTATTAGAGACTTTTGGGTCACTCACATATAGTTGAAACACTCAATGCTAAATTCTCAAACTTCACCAAACTGCACTGAATTATTAGTCTCCTCTGGGTCAATCACAGGAAATAGGCAGCATGGTCATAATTAGAGCTATTCACAAATGTTCTGGTTTTCTTCCTGTGGAGGCCTGGTTAAGATACAATTTCCTGACCTTCTGAAGTTAAGCTTGGCCAGTGACTTGCTCCAGCCAATAAGCTGTGAGTGGAAGTGACCTGTGTCACTTCCATGTGGAAACATTTAGTTGGTGGTGCTCACTGCAAATTTTTTTTTTCTTGCTGCAGTGAACATGGAATCATGTGTTAGCACCAGGCCTCTGTCATTCTGGGTCCTCAAGAGACTAAATTAAGCAGAGACCCCTGCTGACCCATGTTGGACATGTTGCATGAATGAGAAATAACACTGGATGGAGTTATTGAGATTTGAGGGTTACTTCATTACCATATGCTAATTCATAACATAGCCCATCTTGATTGTTATAAAAAACCACATATTTATTTGATTATTCTATCAAGTTCTACTTCTTGAGCTTAGATATACCATTTCCTCCCTTTGATGAATGTGTAAAAAACTGGTTACACGATCTATAAATGGACCTCTCTACCAATTTAGTCATAAGTCTGATTTACTTCCTATTTGCTCTAAAAATGATCTGCCCATGAGACTCTACATGAAAATGACTCTTAGAACACACTGAAACTTTGGGAAGATTTCATAACTAGTGCCACAAGAGCTAGTTAACCTGTTAACGGGGAACAGCAATCACCACACCTAAGGATCTGGAGAAGGAAGTAAGTTGGCTGTGTTTGCCTTTGATACACCTGACAAGTCACGGATGTGGACTGCTTCCTGCACTTCCTCCTCACAGACACTGCTCATCTTTGGCAGTAAAAGGAAGGGGGAAGAGATGCTCAGACAGAGCCTTTTTAATTATCCGTTAATTGGATGAGATGGCAATTAAAGTGCCTAAAGGCCATATGCATATTCATAGATTGTCTTCAAAGGGTACAATTACCAAAGCCGATGAAAAAGATTATGAGTTAATATTGGATTGTGATTTGGGGCAGAGGAGGGCGAGGCGTGTTCAGATACCTTCCTCCACATAGCTGTTAAGATTAGTTTGTCTCTCTGGTTTTGTATGATAACATGTGGTGGTACAGTTTGCGTGGGAGCATAGCATGTTTGTCAAAGGGGCAAGTTCCACAACGGGCAGTCCTGGGCTGTTTTCCTGATCGCCCTAGGTGTGCAAGGCTCTTTAGATGCAGGATGAAATTCTTACCTGATATGAAAGTGTAGATCATATTTTCCATGATATTCCTGTCTAACATTATTTCCATCAGAAGTATTTCTGCTTGTGGTAAAGATGAAACATTATATTCCCGTTGTGAATTTCCACAAGAACTGGAAAACAATATTTTTGAAAGGAGTAGCAAAATTTTCGTTTAGAGCTGCCAAAAAGTATGGAAAAGAGATTTTGGGATACAGCGTTGAAGTCCTCTGCCTTGAAGAGTATCTTCACATATAAGATTTAATGTTCAAGTGACAGGGTAGCAAGCTTATGTTCAGATTCCACAGGGCCCAGGCATGGATGGGAATTATAGACTCTCTCCTCTGTTTGCCCCCACCCTGCTCAGCTGCGGAGGAGGTCGGTGTGGAAGGGGGAAAAGCCACATATGTCCCCAGAGCACCCGCTAAGTGCCTGAGTTTTTGTCACCATTTTCCTGCCACTTCAGATAATGTAAGGCAGCTGGTGAGGTACAAATGCTCAAGGACCACCGTTTGGAAATTTCGAAAAAGTATTTTCAGTTACTTTGTTAGTTGGGTGCACTGAAAGAGTCATTGCCTTAAATTTTTTCGTAATTAATAGACTTTATTAGACTTTATCACTGCTCTAAAAATCCCCTGGAAGAGACCATGACTTTTGTAGCAATTTTAAAACTGTGTTCCCAGCCTCCCTGCCCTCGGGACACAGTCTAGCTCTGTAAGGCTGTGTGCTGTGTACCGAGAGGTGCTCTGGAAGAATGAGACACGTGTGGCGCGGCAGGTAAGTGAATTGGCCTGGCTGTGCCATGGCCAAATCATTTAACCTCTCTCAGCTGTAAAGTGGGGGTAAGACTAGTACTTGACATGAGCATTAAATGAGATGAGGCATGAAAAGAACTTTGCACAGTGCTCAGCTCTGCTGCTCAGCTCTGCTGCTCTGGCTGTGGCCCTGCCCTGCCAACCCCTCTCCCCCCACTCCCGTGCCCCCCATCCCTCAGCTCCTTGTCTGTGGGCTCCCAGGCTGAGGTGCATCCTCCGCATCACCAGCCTCTGGAGCTTTTCCCTTTCCTTTAGGGTCACACAGAGTTTTGCTTTTTTGTGTGGTAAAGATGAAATATAATATTCCCGTTGCATCGAAGACCCACAGGGCGTGGCTGTGACCAGGCGGCGTGGGGCCTGGCGGCTGAGCGGGGCCTGCTTGCCTCTGGTCTCCACGGCAGGACCTGCCCTGCAGGCCTGGGGCGCGGGCCTTCTCAGAGCCGGCTGTTAGGGCCCCCGGAGGAGGGACGCCGGAGGCCCCAGTGGTGAGGATTAGAAATGAATTAGGTCCCCTGAGCCCCCAGATGGCGCCAGCTCCCGGGCCAGGAGTCAGGAGTGGGCAGGGACTCCGGGAGGCAGGGCTTTTCCTGGGCGGAGCCTTCTCCAGGTGGGTCGGTGCTGGGGAGTCGGCAGGGGCAGGATAATGGTCTTAGCAAGTGGAATGTGGTCTAAGCCAGAGGGAATGCCCGTTGCCACGTGGCCTGAGGGCAGTTCCCAGGAGAGGGGGAGCCTGTTCAGTGATGCTCAGACCTAATACCTGGGCTCTGCGTGCTCCCTCCCCCGCTGCCTGGCGCCCCGAGCCGAGCTCCGTGGCACAGGTGGTGGCACAGGTGGTGGCACAGGTGGTGGCACAGGTTCCCGCGGTTCCCGAGGCCCCGGGGCACTCGGCGGGCAGACGTGCTCTGAGCAAGGGCCTGCGCGCTGCCTGGGCTCCATGGACCGCGGCTCAGCGCCCGTTCCTGCAGCAGCTCCCCGCGGCTGCACGGGACTCGGTAACACCCCGTCCGACTTCTGGAAGCTTCCCTCCCGGCTGCCCACGGCCTCCTTAGGCAGCGTGGGACCGCGAATGTGGCCCACGAGCTGTTGGCGAAGCTACCCGGCCAGGTGAGCCTCGGCCCGTGGCCTTGGGAGGGGCCATGTGCGGGGCCTCTGCATTGCCGCTTCCATGTGGCCTGTGCGCCTTCAATGACCTTAACAACCATTTCAGTTTCAAACGATGGGCGTGAAGGTGGGTCTCAGGGGTCGCTGAGATTTTCAAGGCCGGAGAGACGGAGCAGCGGCCCTGCGGGCTCATAGATCGCACCCGGCTGGGAGCCCACCTTGGTGGTCAAGGCCTTTGGGGAACTTTGAATAAGGAAGGAGACTTAAATGTCCTTAGAGAAGTTTCTTCCTTAGATCTGTTAGGACTGGTCCAGGTATTGTGGTTACGGAAGGAGAGAGACGTGAACTGAAGCTTCAGGTCTGTGACAAGCTGGCTATTAGGAAACCTGCTGTCATCATTTTCCACTGGAGGGTTCTCGCCGCCGCCACACTCTCAATGTGGGCTTGAAATGTCCAGAAGAGACATTTCAATAAGCCACAGCAGGCCATTCTTTTGCCTGAGACCTAAGCCTTTCGAGACAGCAAACAAAAAGTCTTTTTGTGAGAGGGTCCCCGGCTCTACAAGACGCATTCCTGACAAAGGATTGTGAATCCTACGTCAGGGGCAGTCTCGCTCCCAAAATGAACGACCCAGATCTACAACAGAACAACAGGCTCCACTGAGGATTGGGCTTCGTTGGATTTAAATGCCACAGATGTACTCGCAGCAAGAAAAATGAATGAGTCATTATTGCTCCACACAGTGGCGGCCTGTTCCTATTAGGCAACTTCCTTTCAACTTCACTTCAGCAGAGGCATTTCATACCCTGTTTGTAAAACACTCTGTTCCCATAAACAGCCGTTGCTTGGGAATTTCCTTATTGTCCAACTTTGTAATTCTTACAACTGATGAGTGCATTTCCATCTAGGAACGATTGGGAATGCCTTTTCACCTGTTGAAGATAGTCACATTGTTTAGAAGTTTCAGATGAAAACTGCTCTCTTTCAGCTTCAAATAATTGAAATAACATATGTTTTGTTTTGTTTGTTTTGTTTTCTTCCAAAGGGCTTTTGTTTACTGGGCTCCTCTCTCCTTAATCACTTCTGACAGAAAGTTATCAGCATGAGCATGCTCGTGGTATTCCCAGAACTGGTAGGTTAAACCAAAATTTTAAAAGTTCTTTGAATTCAAATATGAGAATAAGCTTCTGCAGGGAGTTTTTACTGAGCATAAATATATAGATTTCAATTCTTTCTCTTAAAATGATAAATTGTGTTTTGAAGGGTATGTTTTACAGATCAGGTACTTAGGGTAGGTACCATTTGCACTCTCCCCATGGTGGTAGCTCTGAACGCTTGTGGAGTATTTTGAACACACTACTAAATAGGACATTAAATCATTAAATCATATGAAAGTAACCCAAGCCACTGAATTTAGTTTTTCTCCTGGTTAGTATTGCTTCTTTCAGCAGCCTTATCCACACATTCTGGACTACATTTGTTCTTAATGAAAATATTCTATCTTGCATTGCAGTGGTTCCACTGCCCACCGTCCCCCCCCCCCCCCCCCACTTCTCCCTGCCCTGAGAATTGTCCCAAATTCTCCTCTTAGAAAGAGAGAGGAAAAAAGGAGGTGGAGGGTTTTTTAAAAAAATATATTTTATTGATTTTTTACAGAGAGGAAGGGAGAGGGATAGAGAGTTAGAAACATCGATGAGGGAGAAACATTGATCAGCTGCCTCCTGCACACTTCCCACTGGGGATGTGCCCACAACCAAGGTACATGCCCTTGATCGGAATTGAACCTGGGACTCCCTAGTCCACAGATCGATGCTCTATCCACTGAGTGAAACCAGTTAGGACAGAGGTGGAGGTTTTTAACAAATAATCTTCAGATCCTCTTCAGATTCCACATTCTATTAATCAACTGGTTGTTAGTTGAGAAGAAGACCCAGAAAACTATTGACATCTAATATCTCTTTAAATATGATCATGTCTACCTTCCCAACTATTCTTTTCAACTTGCAATGTCCCAGTTGGTTTACTTTTTCCCAGATTTAATTTTTTTCTGGCATAAAGGTTAAAGCTATTTTGGTAAATCTTAGCTTCCTTTGCCTTGAAACCCACTGAAGTTTAAAGTCAGTTATTTTCTTTTTAATTTACATAACATATTTTTTCTTATGAGTAAGTGGACATGAAACTTTACTCTGAGAGATGAAAAAGGTGGAACTTATGACTGTATTAAGTAAAAAAACGCTTTTGATAAATTGCCAAATGATAATATCAGCATTAGTTATGCTAAGAAAAATAAGCTTCTTTGAAGTAAATCTCTTATCTTTGGAAGTTTAAAGTTAGGGGAATCTTCTATAGTTTTCTCTTAGATCATTTCATTTGGGGCATTTAATCTGAGTGCCTTCCTTACACACACACACACACACACACACACACACACACACACCCCTTCTTTAGCATTACTTCTTTTTATTATTATTATTTTTAATTACATACAGTTTTACAAAGATTAGTACATATATCTCTTTTTTCCCCTGCCCTTCCCCCCCGCCTCCCCTTCTTAACTAAGTAAATACCTAGATTAAAATGTATAAATGGGTGGATAGATAGATAGAACCTAGTAGAGTGTTATTGATAGTTCTAACAATATGGATCAATTTTCCCCTTTGTGTTTAATATTGACCCTTTCATGGCTTTGGGTTGAACTGCTTGTTCTCATTTCTCCTTTCCTTGTTAGTCTTATCTGTGGATTCCTAGGTGTTGTTTAGAGCATTGTCATTCTTACCAGATTAGTTTGGTTTGGTTTTGGATGTTATGCTCCGAAATGCTTGAACTTCTAACTCGGTAATAAAAAGTACTATATTTGCTAATGCTATAGCTTACCTCACAGCTTGATATTTTGGACTTTTTAAAGGTAAAAGGGTAATTTTTTTCTCTTAAGAGAGTGGAATCTGCTCTCATAAAAATCACTCCTTTAGTAGAGAAATCTGCATTCTTTATAATGTGCAAAAGATGATGAATATTTTATAGATTATAGTTTCTGTACTTCTTCCATAGAGTTTAAATTAATGTTTTATTCTGCAGTTTTTCCAGACGACCATTACTTTCACTTTTATCTTCTTATTCTGGCTTTTCTAAAAAAAATCTAATTTTCATTGCTTGAGTGGCTTGAACATACATTTCCTGATAAAATGCACTTTTCAGCTCTTACTCATTTCACTTAACGTTTTGAACTTGTCTCTAGTGATTAGAGCGGTCCTCATTGATTTGGGCTGCCAGAAACACTCTGGAATTTTCTTTACGTCAGACTTTGCATAGGTTTTGTTTTGTTGAGGGAGACACAATTACTTTTTCACTTTTAAAATGCCATGTAGGCCTCTGCTTCCTGTCTTAAATTAGCTGTGAGTTCTGATATGTTTCCACTCAATACAGAGGAATATTACTCCTGCTGTCTGTTTTCACTCCTCCTCATCAGCGACTTCCCTTTTCTGTCTTTAAATTTTATTCATTGACAGCAAGTCCCCGAGAATTCTTATAGCCTCATAAACAGAACATGAGTCCTTTTCTAAAGAAACTTAGGATTTTATATGGGGAAGATTGGTAGCGGAAGTCACATTTCACCTGAGCTTGTTAAGACTGAGCGAATTGCCCAGCTGGGTGTGGTGCGGCAACTGATCTTCAACCCAGGAAGCAGGAGGCCACCAGTTCGGTTCTGATTCAATTCCAGTTCGATTCCTGGTTGGGGCATATGCCTGGCTTGCAGGCTCAGTCCCTGGGGAGGTGGAAGGAGGGAGGGGGAAGGGACGCGGCATGCAAGAGGCAGCTGATCAATGATTCTTGCTCATCATTGATTGTTTCTACCTCTCCCTTCCTTTCTGAGATCAGTAAAAAATACATATATGAAAAAAATAAAGAATGGGTAGGATTAATTTGGGAATGCTTCTTAGACCATGTGAATTTACAGCTATAGTTTAGAAGTATAGCTGGATTGATAACTTCCTAGAGATTCCTCACTTCCTCAGAATATTGGAAGATTTGTTCAGCCTATTTCCTATATATATCAATGTTGACTTTGCAACCCTGATAGGGAACTGAAGATAAACTGATATGATGGTAGTTTTGTAGGTTGAATATAAGAACTTTCTAGTTAAATATAGATGCATTTTTTTCATCCTTTGGTAAATACACTAAAGTTCAGGCAATCTAGTTTTATCAATGTGATTTTGTAATTTCATGCTAGATGAGTAATTTCATCTAACTCCCTTCATTCTTTGGTTGAATGAGAAGTGATTAAGATAGGAAGGAATTGAACATCTGATCAACAGATGTTCCCCATAAAATTGTCAGCACTAAACTGAGCAGCACAAGAAGATGTCACAACATGCATAGGTGGTGTGAAAGAATAAATGGATAATAGAGTAGGCAGAGGAGAAATGAAATAACAGCAGTAAAGAGGGAGGGCCAAGTGTGAGAAAAGAATGTTTCAGAAAGATTTTTGATAAATTTGGAAGAGAAAGTGTTTTTTTTTTTTTATTAGTTTAGGTGTTACCCTAATTACTGTTTACTTCCATGGAAAATAAGAGTAAATTCTTTTTTTTTAAATATATTTTTATTGGTTTCAGAAAGGAAAGGAGAGGGATAGAGAAATAGAAACATCAATGATGAGAGAGAATCATTGATCAACTGCCTTCTGCACACCCCACACTGGGATCAAGCCCATAACCCAGGCATGTACCCTGACTGGGACTTCCTGGTTCATAGGTCAACACTCAACCACTGAGCCACACCAGCCAGGCCAGAGTAAGTTTTTGAATGTTTGCTAATGCCCATTAATCACAAGTTTTGTGGATAAATATTTCAAAAAATAAAGTATTTTCTCTAGTGGTTTGAGAGAATGGTTGAGAGTGGTTGACATATATAGGGGTCAACTTATGGAAATTAAAATATTTTCTCCAGCATTCTTCTCTCATTGCATCTGCTAAGGCCTATACTATTTTCTTGATTCACTTTTGCAAACCAGATATTGAACAAGTCCAAGGCTTACCAATGTATGATCTCTGTTTTTAAATTGTCTTAATTTTGCCTTAAATGAGTTAATTGGTTAATGAGGACATTTTAGAAATATGTTAAGTATAAACCAGAAGCATTGATTAATTTATGGAGGTAGTTTAGTAAACAGGAACCATTTGACTATTGTTAAGGAAAGATTAGGGATTTCTTTTAGTCTCCAAAAAATGTTAATCTTGTTCTTTTCAATTTAATAACTATTGTCACATTGATATAGAAATGAAGAGGAATTATTTAAACTTGAAATACTGTGATATATATATATATATATATATATATATATATATATATATGATTTCACTTACAAGATTCAATAGTTGATTATTTTTTAGTAAAATTTGATGAATGAACACACACACACACACAGAGTGGCTAGATTATTATGATCACCTGATGTTTGTAGGCAAATTAGCTATATTTTCACGCTAAGTTGCTAGAGGGCCAGACCATTATAAATAGAGAAGCAAGTTGTTTACCACGACAGAAGTGATTTTTTTTCTGAAGATATGGGTAAACAACACAATTTAACAGTCTTTGAATGTGGGATATAGCTAATTTAATAAAGGAGCAATATTGAAATTGACCGTTTCTATGGGACGCCTAAGCCATGCCCACCAGCCAATCAGAGTGGCTGTATGCAAATTAACCCAGCCAAGATGGAGGCCAGCAGTCACAGAGCTAGAGTAAACAGCAGGCTTTCGTTGCACCAGGACTAAGCTGTCTGCTGGCTGTCTGGGCCTCTCTGTGCTCAAGGCAACAACATAGTTGCAACATTGTTGCAATTATAGAAGCTTCTGAGCTAAAGCAAACAGCAGGCTTCCCTTGCACCGGCGTTGGAGGAAACTGCCTGCCTAGAGTCTACTAAGGCTTCTTTCATTATAGAAGCCACAGAGCTAAAGCCAACAGGAGACTTCGTTACCTGCCTAGGCCTCAGCTTAAAGGAACAGTATCAATTATAGAAGATAAATAAACCCCAGAAACCTGCTTTCAGTCAGCCTTGCTGGGACATTGAGTCAATGGGAGCTCTGGGAAGCCTGAAAACAGCCTTCAGCCCGTCACCAGGGCTGGCCACACCCCAATGGGGTGAGGATCCCCACTGCGGGGGGGCTTGGCCAGCCTGAAAACAGCCATTAGCTCATCACCCAGGCTGGCCAGGTACCCCAGTAGGGAACTGAACCCTGAAGAGACTGTGGCCAGCCTGCAAACAGCCATCAGCCCCTCACCCAGGCTGGCCAGGTACCCAAAACCTGAAGGGACTGTGGGCAGCCTGAAAACACCCCTTAGCTCCTCATCCAGGCTGGCCAGGCACCCCAGTAAGGACCCAAAACCTAAAGGGGCTGTGGACAGCCTGAAAACAGTCCTCACCCAGACTGGCCACACCCCAATGGGGTGAGGGTCCACACTAGGGGGCTTGGCCAGCCTGCAAACAGCCATCAGCCCCTCACCCAGGCTGGCCAGGCACCCCAGTAAGGACCTAAAACCTAAAGGGGCTGTGGGCAGCCTGAAAATGGCCCTCAGCCCGTCACCCAAGCTGGCCACACCTCTATGGGGTGAAGGTCCACACTGGGGGGCTTGGCCAGCCTGCAAACAGCCATCAGCCACTCACCCAGGCTGACCAGGCACACCAGCAGGTGGACATCCTCCAAGGGGTCCCAGACTGCGAGAGGGCACAGGCCAGGCTGAGGGACCTCCAGAGTGCACAAATTTTTGTGCACTGGGCCCCTAGTGTATATACTGTGTGTGTGTATGCATACACACACACAGTATATATATAATTTTCCAATATTCTGAGAAATAAGTGAGAAATCTCTAGGAAGTTATTGAACCAGCTATCCTCTAAACTATAGCTATAAATTCACATATATAGTAACTTGTATATTATCACTACACTTGTAGAAAAAGAAGGGGGAAAAGCAAATTCTAAAAGAGTGTGATTGTATTTCTCAAGTGATTTGATAATATTAACCTTTGGGATGGAAACAAGGACAACTTAACCAAAGAAATGTCATCACTAATCTTTTGTGTAGCAAACAGTGATTAAAGGCAAAGGAACAGCATTCTGTGAGTTTGATTGAAGAATGCTGCCATTTCTTCTTGTTCCAAGAAGTTAAACATTTAAAAATTAACATATACTTTCTGTTGTTCACAAATAAGAATTATACCCTCTGAATTCTTTTCTCACTAGCTGGTTTTTAAGATAGGTGTGCTCTACTTATTGTATTACTATGTATTATTTAAGTCATTTTAAAGTTAAATGTTTTTAATTAGGTGTAGCAACTTGAAAAAAATTCTTATATGACATTAAATTTTTTTTTAGTGGTTTCAGTGCCAGGCTCATGTGTGTGCCTGTCTCTAGAAATGTCTTCTATTTTTAAAATATTTCATGAAAAAATTTAGAAAGAAACATATCTTGGAAGTTTTTCATATAGACACTTTGTGCCTTTAGGTTCCTGTGTATATTTGAAACTCTTTTTAATATGGACATGGTTTGGTTTATCATTTCTTATGGTTTTATTTTTTGTCTATAATCTATGGGGGAATTTTTTATTTCCCAGGAGGACTTAATTGCCAAGTAATTACCTAAGTAGAACTCTAACATGAATTTGCAAGTTCCTGAATATTTCTCTATATAGTACTCTATATCAGTAAGTGCATCAGTCTTCTTCCAAAAGGGATGGGATGTCAACTTAATTCTATTTTAGAATCTGGCCTTAAGGTAGATGAGAATCTGGACTTACCTATAAAAATCTTATGGTATAATAATATCTCTCTCATTTCCAAACATTATTGTTTTGGTGTGTATTTGCATAATGCTGGGGCAGGGTGGGAAGGGCATAGAGGAGTGAGTTAAGTTAGTACCAATTACACATGATCAAGAAACCATTGACTTATGTATTTCAAGTGGCCCAAGGCAGTGTTGCTATGAAATTTTCTCAAAATGGACTTCTCTTTGAGAAGATAAAAATTTTAGTATCAGTTAGCTGAGGAAATTACTATGTGCCCATGAGCCCTGAGAGATATCAGGTCATCTTCACAGAAATCATGTAGTAAGCCCTTGTAAAGTTAGTATGGTATTTCTTGCTTTTCAAATGTATTCTTGCCAGACTTCTGTGGCATTCATATTTATAGTCGGCAATGTACCAACATTTGGCTTTGGCAAATTCTGGACTCTTAACAGCCTGTCAAGTAGTTCCAGGAACAGAAGAGAACATGGTGGTTAAGTGAGCAGAGTCAGAAAGCATTGAAACATGGGAAATCAACATGGGGACGCTGGATTGTCTATTAGCAATATAGCTTCACCCATGTCCCTTCTACATTCTCATCTTCAGAAATATAACTCTCAGAAACCTTTTCCAATATGCTTCTAGTTTAAATTCTGCTAAATGACAGATATTTCCATAAGGTTTTAAAAGGAGAGAAAGGGAGAGCCATCATTCTCTGGTGGCAGCCAAGGTCATCCATGGTGGCTTCCTTTGGCTTCTGGGCTCCTCCTGGGAGTTATCCAGTGTGGTGGAAGCCAGTTATCAACGGTGGAAGCTTTCCTGTAATCCCTGTACTTCCTTGTGTCCTGATTAAGTATCCTGGTCAAGGTCAAACAGCTGTGTAAAGAGAGCAGAATCCATGCTGAGGAACTGAACAAGGAGCCCATGCTGCTTAGCCACTTAGTGTGACTGTGACTTCTGTGCAGGATAGATGAGATGCTACTCTGTCCTCTTTGAGGGCATTTGTATTGCCTTTTCATTTTTGCCAAGTCCTCTGGCCAAGCTTTGGTCATCCTTTATCTGTATAACTAATTGTTTCCATTGCCTCCATTATTTGGTTGAGGCTAACATAGAGCATCAAATTTATTTTATTTGGTTGAGGCTAATATAGAGCATCAAATGTGTTTCATTCTATAACATGACTTTACTTTGTTATTTGTTAAATATTCTACCAAAGAGGTACAATATCTGTAGAATTTTTTTTGTTAACAGCCTTAGCTTAAAGAGCTTGATTAGCACTTTTCAAACCTCATTGGACATCACAATCCAATGGGCATTTTAGTAATAAAGATTCCCACATCCACATAGACCTACTGAATCAGAATTTGTGGGTTTGGGACCTGGACATGTGCATTTTCAACAAGCATCCCCAGGTAATTATTGTGCTTTCAGATAGGTACTTATCTCCAAACTGTAGTCTGAAGAGACCAGGTTTCAACAGAGGAGGGACTTATGAGATGATGTTTTACATACTTCAACAGAGCAACTCCATTTTTAGCTTGTTTATACTATGGGGTTCCACTGGATTTTATTTGCTA
>PVJC01036980.1:0-17528 GCA_004026665.1 Murina feae | reverse complement strand
ATGTATCTTTTTGTATTTAATACCTCATTTAATTTTGTTATGGTCAAGAACATAATTTGGGTGATCTGAATTTTCTTAAATTTATTAAGGTTTGTTTTATGGCCTATCTCAGTGAATATGATTAAAGAGTATGGTCTACCTTGGTGAATGTTCCATGGTAACTTTTTAGAAATATATACTCTACTGTTGTTGGATGGAGTATTCTATAAATGTCATTTCAAGTTGCTCTGTAGTGTTGTTCAGGTCTCTATATCCTTGCAGATTTTCTGTCTACTTTTTCCATCAGTTGCTGAAAGAATAGGGTTGGAGTCTTCAAGTTTAATTGCAGATTTGCCAGTTTCTCCTATAAGTTTGATCAGTGTCAGCTTTATGTATTTTGATTGTATGTTACTGGATTGTACATGGTTAGATGCATACACATTCCTTTATCATTATACTAGAGGCCAGGTGCATGAAATTCATGCATGGGGGGGGTAAGAGGGGAGGAGGGGCCCCTCAGCCCAGCCTGCACCCTCTCAGTCCTGTAATGAATCGCCCCGAAGAGGTAGACCCTGCCCACCCACAGCAGCCCACTGGTCAGTGGCCTGGGCCTCCCTCTTTGGGGTGATCATAGAGCCCCACAATTGATCACCCCACCGGCCAGTGGCCTGGGCCTCCCTCTGCAGGGTGATCATGGGGTGGTGGCTGGCCTCTGGCCAATTGCATCGCACCCTCCTTGGCTGGCCTGGTGCCAGGGGGTGTCATAGTGTGGTCATCTCGACGGTCGTCCTGCTGTTCGGCCATTCAGCCAATTTGCATACTACACTTTTATTACTATAGATTATTATTATAGATGTCCCTTGCTGTAATGTCTGCTTTGTCTTTTTTTCTTTTAATTTTCAATTACAGTCAACATTCAATTGCTTTGTCTCATTTTAATGTATCCACTCCAGTATTTTTTAAATTAGTGTTACTTTGATATATACCTCCCATCCTTTTACTTGTAACTTATCTATACCTTTTATTTAAAATTGGTGTCTTGCTAATCATAAATTTTATCAGCTTTTGTTTGCTGAAAAAAAACCCTTCATTTCTCCACTTTCTAATGACATTTTCACTGGGTATAAAATTCTGGGTTGAGAGTCTTTTCCTACCAGCAATTGGAAGATGTTACTCCATTGTCTCCTTGCTTGCACCATTTCTGATGAGAAGTCTGCTATTATTCTTGTCTTTGTTCCCCGTGTAACACCTTTTTTTTTTTTTCTGAATGCTTTCAAGAATTTTCTTTTTCTCTTTAATTTTCTGCATTTTGAATATTATATATCTGGGTATGTGTTTGGGGTGATATTTGTCCTGTTTGCTATTTTCTGAACTTCCTGGATCTATTAATGTCTTTAATTTTGGAAAATTGTTGGCCATTCTTAAAATATTCTGCTCTTTCTTCTCCTTCTGGGATTCTGACTACACATATATTAGATTATTTAACCTTGTCCCACAGCCCTTGGGTTCTCCTCATGAGTCTATGACACCTCTATAATTCTTGAATATCTTTTTAACAAAAAGAGCAGGCTTCAGGTTTGATCTCTGGGTTTAGTTGGATAAGATTGAGGAGGTTCTTGTTGCATGCATTATCTTTTACAGCTGACCTTCACTCATATTAGCCTATAACTTTACTTTTCTCTTTAAATACATCCAAGACTCTTCATATAAATGAAGAGTTCAATCAAAATAAAAGTAATACTTGGACACAGACAAAATGCAGATGGTGGTCTGTAAGATACAGAAGATTCAGAGAGACTTCCCTATCTAGCCTTGTCATTTCAAAATTAAAGAAACTGAGACACAGAGTGGACCTGGGCCCTCCACCCTTGTTATTGGGAGACGAGACCTGGTGGAGGAGCTGGGGAGCCCTCACACAATCGAGGCTCTGGCCCAGCTCAGCTGCTGTTGGAAGTTTGAGCATTGGGCTGTCCCTCAGGGGTCTGTTTCCTTGAGTGGAAAATGTAGCTGATGAACCAGGCCTCTCTGGTGGGAGTGTAGGAGATGTGGCCCAGAAGCTCCACAACCTGCACCATTGGATGGAGTATGGCTGGGTCTCTTGGTCTTTCTTGTTCTGTCTCTGTGTGTCTCTGTCTTCTGTCTCGGTTTGTCTCTCTGTCCCTCCCTGCCTCGTCTCCCTCTGTGTATGTCTCTCTCCTCTGTCTCCCTTTCATCCCCTTTACGTCTCTCTATCCCTCTTTGTGTCTGTCTTTATCTCTGTGTGTATGTCTCTGTCTATCTCTGTTTATCTCTTCTAATGTATGTCTCTCTCTTTCTCTTCCTCCTTCCCTCTCTTTCCCATTCTCCCTCTCTTTCTTTTTGTTTTTACTTGTCTTCCTTTCTGTGTGTAGTTTCTCTCTGTGTGTCTGTCTCTCTCTCCTTCGTCTCTCTGTTTCTCACTCTCCTGCCTCCCTCTCTCTGTCTCTGTCAATTTCATTCTCCCCTGTCTCTATCTCTCAGGGTAGCCCCCCTCCCTCTCTCTCTCTCTCTCTTCTCTTTCGCTCCCTCCCTCTGTCTCCCTCTCCCTCTCTCTCCCTCCCTTCTTTCCCGTTTGAAGGCTGCCTCCCACATCTGCCTTCCGCCAAGGCCCAGGCTCTGACCCGCCATCTGAATGCCTCACTCCAACCGCACATCTGTGGGTTAATTGTCTCCTAGACCACAAGGTACTGAGGCAAATTATAGTTATGGGGCGGGGGCCTCCATGTGGGCGAACCGCGTCCGCTGGGCTGGGCTCCCCAGGCCTCAACTGCGGGAGATGGCCGAGGCGTGGCCCAACTCAGGCCATGAGAGCGATGCCTGGCTTCTTGCCCCTCCCCACCCCCCTTGCCAGACCTGCATCTTTTATGCCAAGATGTGAATGCCTTTTGTGAAAGTCAGCAGGAAATGCCAAGGTTTGCAAAACCCTGGACCTGTTATTCATTCATTCGTTCGTTCATTCAAGATATATTACTGAGTGCCTACTCTGTGCCGGGACTGTTCTGAGTACTGAGGCCAAAGCAGTGAATCAGACAGACAAAAGCTGACACTGCACTGGGGAACACAGGCAAGAAATAAACAATAGTAATAAATAAAACTAAAGCTGGAGGAGGTGAGGGTGCCGGGGAAAGAGGAGCAATTTTAAACAGGGGGTCAGCGCAGGCTTCCACAGGAGGGTTTCATCTAAGCTGAGACCTGTAGGAGGTGGAGGGAGCTGGGTGACTCATGGCACCCCTGCATCACAGGGTGAATTCTACTTACAGTGTGTCCCTGGGCTCCTGACTCAACATCTCTGAGCATCCGTTTCTCTATCTGTGAAAGAGGAACAATTGAAGTATTGACCTCACATGGCTTTTGGGAGGGTTTGATGTGATTGTGCACCTGGTGCATGGTAGCCGATCAATCAAGGGTTTATTTACGTTAATAAGTATGATTCAAATAATGGGGTTTAATGCACACACTTTGTCAGTGATCGCTAGAGCCTGTTGTGTGCACAGTCCTGTCCTGGGTGACTGGGAGTCCCAGTGAGGGCTCCGACCTGGGGCCTGTCCTCCAGGAGCCCTCGTGTGCTCAGGGCTGGGGCCTGCGGCCAGGAGTGGGGGGCGTGTCACACAGGTATCTTTTTCTCAAAAAAATATGGCGGCCCTGACTGGTTTGGTTCAGTGGATAGAGTGTCGGCCTGAGGACTGAAAGGTCCCAGATTCAATTCTGGTCAAGGGCATGTACCTTGGTTGCGGGCACATCCCCAGTGGGGGGGGGGGGGGGCGGTGCAAGAGGCAACTGATCGATGTTTCTCTCTCATCGATGTTTCTAACTCTATCTCTCTCCCTTCCTCTCTGTAAAAACTCAATAAAATATATTTTAAAAATATGGCTGATAATCCAGGCGTCTTGGGTGGGAGTTAAGAGTGTGTGACCTGGCTAATGGATAGGGTGCGGCTGGATGTCTCTCTCTAACCCCTCTCTCTCCCTCTCTCTCCCTCTCTCTCCCACTCTCTCTGTCTCTTTTTTAAAAAAAAAATATTTTTTTACAGAGAGAAAGAGAGAGGGATAGAGTTCGAAACATCTATGAGAGAGAAACATCGACCAGCTGCCTTCTGCACACCCCCCACTGGGGATGTGCCCACAACCAAGGTACATGCCCTTGACTGGAATCCTTCAGTCCACAGGCCGACGCTCTACCCACTGAGCCGAACTGGTCGGGGCGTCTCTCTGTCTCTTTGTCGCTGTATCTGCTTCCCTTTATCTCTATCGAACTCTCCTTCTCACTCTGGGGGTGGGTGGGAATACTGCGCTGGGTCTTAAAGGATGCATGGGCGTCTCCAGGTGCTGGAAGAGGAAGGGTGTGCCAGGCAGAGAGGATGAGGGAAGCCAGCCGCAGCCCCAGTAGGCCCTTCACCTGGTGACAGTGGGGGTCAAGCAGGGGAGGGAACTGGTTAGAAGTGTGTTTCAGGAAGGTTCCTCCTGGTTGTTGTGGGACAGAGGAAAGGGGACAAGCCTATGGTGGCCACATTGCCACGCGCCACTCTGTCTTCATTCCCGATTCCATAGGCATCAGCCTCCGTCCACGTTGACGTCCAGCACCTGCTGCTCAACCTCTCCCACCCCTTCTGCCCATTCCTAGTTCATAGCCTGCAAGGCCACAAGGAAAAGCAGAGGCCAAAAGCTTTCCAGCCAGACCCCGTCATGGCCTTTCAAGGTCATGGGCAGCCCCTTGCTGGGAAGTTCTGCTGTCCATCTTCAGTCCTTCCTACTGTCAGTGTGGGGCCAGGACATCCACCCACACAGAGCAGTGACCAGCCCCTGCCATCGCGCTTGGACACACACTCAGCACACGCTGATGCACAGGGAGGATTAGAACAGGAAAACCGAAGAACGCCTCTGGGTCGCCTCTGCTCAGAGACTGGGAGAAGGACAGAAAGAAAAGAAAGTCATGACTTCTAGCCCCTTCTGTGGGCTTTGTGTTTTGTCTCATTTCCCCTCCGCCTCACCTCCCACTGTTCTTGGTGATTATCTGCATGTTTAAGGTCAGTGGAGTGAAACCCAGAGAGGCACAAGTGACTTGTCCACGATCACACAGCCAGAACCCAACACCCATCTCCTTCCCAATCCAGGTCCTTGCCCCGGATCCAACACTGAGAGCACCTTTCTCACCTCTCAACACATACCTGTTTACTGCCCTGTGACTCCAGGGCCCGCCTGGAGCTAGTGAGGCCTCGGGGAAGGTTAAGGGGTGCCCTCCCCATCTGGCAAGTAGGACAAGGTCCTGGGTGAGTCTCGGCCCCAGGCTTTCTCTCCTGATGGAGTTGGGGGGCGGGGGCAAATGACGGGAGGGGGGAGTAAATGAGGGGCAATAAGGTAGATTCGGCAAGCCACACTCCTCTGGGGCTGGAGGGGGTAGATGTCTTCCCAATCAGAGTCTCATTCACAAATCCATGCTTTGGTATGATCACACTGACTGCCGACACACACACACACACACACACACACACACACACACACACACGGCCTTCCACAGCCTCCTCGGGCTGTGGGTGGCCACTTGCATGAGTCTGGTGGCCTGGTGTGTCTCAGATTAACGTATCTCCATTCCTCCGCCTCTCTCTCCTCTCTCCTCTCTCTCCTCTCTCCTTTCTCTCTCTCTCTCTCTCTCTCTCTCTCTCTCTCTCTCTCTCTCTCTCGCTCTCCTATGATCTCCGGCTCTGAACCCCCTTCCGTCTCTCCGAAGAAAGCCCCCTTGCCCAGGGCCATGGAAGCTGACTCCCTGCATCCCAGGCAGCCTGCCCAGCCCTTGCTTCTCTCTGAATAAGGCGGCGTGGGGCCGGCCTCCCCCTCCGTCCAAGCATGGAGGTGCCCGGGGCCCCAGTGTCCAGCAAACCTGGAGAGACCTCGGTCAAATGGCAGCTCTGCTACGACATGACGGCCAAAATGTGGTGGATGGTGAGTGGGGAGGTGCCCACCGGCACTGAGGGGGGACTCAGGCGGCCGTCACGGGGCAGGAGGGGGCAGCGGGCAGCAAGGGGACTCTCAGATGTGTGGGCACCAGTGCCGGGGTGTCCGGTGTGGTTGGCAGCAGCAGTGACCCTGCCCTGAGCATTTAAAAATGGGGAAGGTGGGCAGAAGTGGGTAAACCGAGACCAGGCAATGGAGAGAAAGCTGTTCCTGAGTCTCACACTTGAAAGTGTGGCCGAGACTCCCCAGATGCGATTTTGTGTCCGAGTTTCCACGGCGGGGAAGGCGCCAAGGCGGCCGCTCTCTTGGGAGATCGGCAGTGAGTTAGCTGGACCCCAAGACCTTGCGATGGCCTCACGGAGACCCCTTGTGGCCCCAGGGCCTGCGATGGGAAGTTGTGGGTGCAGCAAGGGCTGGGTGGCTGGAGGAGTGCTAGGGAGCCCCCCGGTTACCTGGCCAGGAGGCAGGAGGCTCGGGGTCGGAGCTGCTGTGGGGCCTTGGCCATTTCTTTGCTTCCGACCTTAGGGAGGGAGTGGGCACCCTGCAGCATCCACCCCTAAGACTTAGCACCCTTCCAGAAGCTTCCAGGACCCAGCCAATGAGGGGAGAAGTCAGAAGCAGTGTAAGCCATGGGGTCTGGGGCTGGAAGTCCAGTGTCTCTCAGGCCAGCATGAGGCCATTAGGCCAATGCCTTATTGTCTGCCCTGCCGCATCCATCTGTCCACCCAGGAACTGGCCTGACGTGCATAGTAGAACTCTGAAATCTATCAACATGATTCTAGATCACACATATCCAGGTTGGAACCTGGGTGTGCTGTGTGACCTTGGGCCAGTGACCTACCCTCTCTGGCCTTTGGTTTCCTATCAGGGGCATGGTGTGGGGCCTGAATGTCTTGGGCTTTGTGGCCAGTGCTCTGTGAGTCCCCGAGGCCTCAGGCACTTTATGACCTTCTGTGACCCCCTCAGAACGGCTTCTGTTTCTTGGGTTCACCTGAGGCAGGCGAACCCATGCTGGGGACAGTGGGAGTTGTTCCCCCAGCCTCAGAGTATTGAGGCCTCAGGGTCCATGAGGACAGATTTTCCCACACCCTGGGGGAGTCTCGTGAGCTGTTTTCCTTTTTCACTCTTCTTTCGACCTATTGTGTCTTCAGGGCTTCATTGTCCACCTGTTGTGCCTCCTGTTCTCATGCCGAGAACACAGCAGTGGCCCAGACAGACAAAGATCCCTGTCCTCGTGGGGCTGATGTTCCAGTGGAAGAAGCAGAAAATAAAACTGTCAGTACACAAAGAAGGAGTTAGTTTTGATTGTGTAAGGGTTATAAGAAGCTGGGGGGCTCCGAGACTGGGCAGTCAAGGAAGGCTTCACTGAGGAGGTGACATTCGCTCTCAGACCTGGCCGATGATAGAATTCAGTAGAAGAGAAGGGGGAAGAGGTCTAGTCAGAAGGAACAGTATGTGCAAAGGCCCTGAGGCAGGACCGTGCCTGGCATGTTGGAGGAACAACGAGAAGCCTATGTAGCTGAAGTAGAGCGAGGGAGGAAGCAGACGGGACAGGCATGCAGGGCCTGTGGACTGCATGGACTTGGGCTTCTACTCCCATGAGGTGGGTGTCCTGGAGAGCTGTGAGCAGAGGAGGGACAGGATCTATTTTGTGTTTTTTAAAGCGCCCTGGGCTTCTGCAGGGAGAAGGATAGTCTGGGTCTGACGTGGCAGCGGGAGACCAGGGGAAGGCTAAGGCAGCATCCAGGCCAGCGGTGATGGGCGCCTGGAGCTGGAGGAAGTGGGTGGGTTTCAGATGGAGTATGGCGGGGACTTAGTGTTTCAACTGGAAGTTCCAGTAACAGAGTGACTTGTTCAAAGTCACACAGCCAACGAAGGCAGAGCTGGGGCTGGGGTCAGAGGGGAGAGTAGCAGCTTTCCAGCCTCATCTCCACGATCCTAGGAGAGCCAGGAGCACTGGCAATTTGAGAAAAGGAGAATGTTTCTGTGCAAACTTGAGGTCTTATCAATATGGGTAAAAGCCAACCCAGGGGAGGCTATGGACACACGGATCAGCCAAGGGCAGGTGTCACACTGGGTATATCAGGAAGAGGAAAGAGCATGGTTCGGCGGCCTGCAGGGAACGGACTGGAGACTTAGAGCTTCAGCTCAAAAAAGGAAGATGCCAGGGGGATGGATTCCGTTCAATTAACCCTGTTCCTCCCGACCTTTCTCTGGGCACAGCTCCCTGCTGGGTCATCTGGGTTCCCCTTAGAGGTTCAGTTCCAGCCCCACCCACAAGGAGCCCCAGTCACAAGAGCTGAACTTGTCCTAAACCTTCCCAGCAGGGCTGCCCTTGAGCATAGGAAGCTGGTGAGGGCAGGAAGGGGTCTGTCAACCCCAGAGGTCAGAGCGCAGCCTCTGCAGGGTCAGTTCAGCCTCCATGAGGACTTCCTCCTCACTGGCTGAAAGGTAGTGAGGTAATCATCACAGGAAGCAGCCAAGCCTCAACTGGTGGGAAGTTCATGCTTTTAAGTAGAGTGAGCCAGGTGATTCCCAAAAGGTCCCTTTATTGTCAGAGCATCAAAGATCCCCAGGAGGTTGAGGGGTCCAGGCAGCATTTAAAATGTGGGGCTGAATGGGGGAGAGAGGTTAGGGGCTGAGATTGCGGCCTCGGCCCCCAAATCCCAGACAGACTCAGTGCCTCCCACAGCCACAGCAGGGTCTGGGAGACTTTCAGGGTCCTCGTAAATATTTTTTAATAAAGATATGGTTTTATTGATTTCGGAGAGGGAAAGGGAGAGAGAGATAGAAACATCAGTGATGAGAGAGAATCACTGATTGGCTTTCTCTTGCACACCCTCCCCCCCACTGAGGATTGAGCCTGCAGGCAGGCATGTCCCTGACTGGGAATTAAACTGTGACCTCCCGGGTCATAGGTCGACACTCAACCACTGAGCCACGGCAGCTGGGCCCTCATAAATATTTTAATTTTTACTTCTCTTACAGTCAGAAGAAAGCAATGAGTATGATAGAATGAATATATAGAAATGAATCCAGCCTGGATTATATTCATCTGCATACCAATGAAGCCCTGAGAGATAATGTTTAATCATTTTATTTTCAAAGAGGAAGGCAAAAACATGTCAGGTCCTTAAAAATCATATTGCAGCTAAGTTCATTCTATCTCTGTTCATTCGTTCAAAGAGCAAGTTAGCTCACCTCCCTTCTGTGCCTCAGTTTCCTTATCTGTAAAGTGAGACGTCATGGATAATAGAACTTACCCCCCCCAAACAGCATCTTTGTAGGAAATCCAATGCGCAGATGACTGTGGAGGTGTCTTGCAAACTATTAAGGGCTGTGCCCAGAATAGAAACTGTGTGATATTCACGCAGCTAAAGCAGAAGAGAGTGTGGTCAGATTCCAGGAGGACTTCCATCTCTTCAGTGAGTGCTTGTTCCGTGTCTGTGGTGAAGAGGCCTACCCAGCCCTGCCCTTCCTGGGCTCACAGCCCAGCATAGGGAAGAGTAAAAGAGAAAATGAAGGAATGTATGAGATAATTTCAAGTTGGGAGAAAGGCTGCCGACGTTAGAAGAGGGTGATGGAAGTGGGGTGGGCAGGGAAGGCCTCTCTAAGGAGGTGACATTGCAGCCAGCGTGATCTCAGTGAACCAAAGGTCTGGGGACAGAGAGAGCAGCACATGCAAAGGCCCTGGGGTAGGATGTGCCTGGCGTGTTGGAGGAATAGCAGGGAGGCCCATGTGGCTGGAGCAGAGTAAGCGAAGGGGAGAGAGGATGAGGTGAAGACAGGGCTTTGTGGGCTGCGGGGAGGACTTGGTTTTGTTCAAGGGGCACTAGGAGCTGTGGGAGGACTGTAAGCAGGGGGGAGGCTCCCTCTTCCCATCTGTGAGTGCCACCCACCGCCACCCCCACCGGGTGCCCAGTGCTGGAGTGGGGGGTCGGGGGTGCACAGTCTCCCCAACCCCCGGCCTGCGCCCGCCTGGCCGCCGCCCACTCTGCCCACATCTGAGGCTCCAAGGAGCCGGACAGTCTGCTGCAAACCACGGAATGTTTCCCCGGAGCGCCTGGGCCGGGAATGTCGGCGGTGAGGAGGGGAAGGGTGGGGAGCCCCGAGAAGAGAGTTGGGGAGACACAGTAGGGGGTGGGCCTGGGCAGGACCACAGGCCAACATAAGGTTATTGTCACCGCGATGGCCCCCTCTTTAAGATGGAGAAACAGAGGCACAGAGTGGCAAATGGACTTGTCCACAGAGCTGGGGAGAGGCAGCACTGAGATCCAAACCCAGACCCGTGGCTGCAGAGCTTGGGGGTTCACTGCTAACCCGTAGTAAAGGCAGCAGTTCTTTCAGTGAATGGGTGACTGGATGGATGGATGGATGGACGGACGGATGAACGGACAGACGGATGGACGGATGAAGGCAGAAAACACCAGCTGGCTCAGCCTCCCACTTCAACCTGACATGAATCCGAATCCTGATGGCACTCATCTGCCCCCCACTCTCCAGGGCGCACCCAGCACTTCCACCTCCTGGAAGTCCCTCCTCAGATCCCACTCCAGCCTCTCCTGGTCCTTTTCTCTCGGGGGCAGACAGACATGGGGTGTGCAGGCCCTTGAGGCATTCCCTCCAGGAGGAGGGTGGAACCGGGCTGTGCTCACTCTAGGAGCCATCAGAGAAAGGGGAGCCGCGGCTCAGAAAGCGACAGCATGTTTTCCAAGATCACACAGCAAACGGCTTTCCACGCACCGTGCTGCGCGGTGACCTCAGATAATCGCCAAGTGGCGTCACAGCCGGCTGACACACACCTCCCAGCAAGCTTCCCAAGAAGGAACTATTGTTGTCTCCATCTTGTGGATGGGAAAGCTGAGGCCCAGAGAGGGGCGGTCGTTGTCTGAGGTTGCAGGCTCCGCGCTCACCTGCTGGGCCAGAGCGCAACCTGCGGATGGAGGATATCCTGGGGGTTGCGTCGCCCGGAAGTGTGCGTGGCACCCTAGTTTCACGGAGCGCCCGTGGTCTTCATGATGTGGAGCTTTTGCCCAGCTTTGCTCCTGGTGACCCCGTGAGCCTGCGAGAGCTGAAGGACTGAGCCAGGCTGGGTGAGGCACCGAGGGCCCACAAGTGTGGAGGAGGAAACGTGCTGGGGTGACAGCTCCGTTAGGGAGAAGCTGAGAGAGCCGTGCCACGCCTGACCACGATGGTCCTTGGACGCCAGGCTGCATTCGAGGGGCCAGGGGCTTTCTCCCCGGGGAAATCGGGAGCCGGGGGAGGTGTGGGGCAGGAGTGGCACAGGGCAGGTGTGGGGATGTGAATGGGGGCCAGGAGGCCATAGAAGCCATCATCCAGGTGGAAGGAAAGGAGACATGAGCAGAGACCGAGTGGGCCAGGGAAAGGCCCCAGGGGAGAGCGGGCAGAATGTGGGGACTGGCAGGCTATAGGGTGGGGGTGGGGTGCGGGGGGAGGAAATGAGGCCAGTGGTTGGGCCGCTGCCTCAGGGATGGGGAGAGATGGTAGAACTGTCTCAAGGCGGGGACACGGGGACACGGGGACACGGGAGGAGTGGGTCTGAGGAGGAAGATTCTGAATTCAGGGCCCTGGGGATGTGCTGGGGGGAGGGGTGCTGGATGGATGTGGAGAAGACCAGTGGGCCCAAAGGAGTGCCTGCTGCCTCCTGTGTGATCAATAACCGCTTGTCAATGAAATGGAGGGAAGAATGGGTGGATAGTAGAAGGATGGAGGGATGGACGGATGGATGGTGAATGGACAGATGGATGGATGGACAGATGGATGATGGATAGATGAATGGATGGACCTATGGATGGATGGATGGAGCTGAGACAGAAGTACTTGCTCTGAGTGTGAGGGCACAGGGCCCAGCAGAGTGCCAGGAATCCCCCACTTCAGAGCCAGGCAGGGGAGACTTGGGGGCCCCAGAAACCAGCTGTCCCCCTAAGTATCTCTCTGAGAGGGCTCCCCACCCAAGTCCTTTCCTCTGCCCTTACTCCCCATAAACGACATTGGAACCTGACGTCCCACTGCACACACATGGCTCAGCTCCGGGGGCCACCGCAGACAAATCAGTGGAAAATTAAAATAGTCCCTGTGTGCTGGTGCTCGGCGGCTTCAGCAGGGCCACTTAATGACCCCTTTCTGGGGATTGTTACCAGCTGGGGGTGGCCGGGGGGGTCCGCACCAAGCCACCCAATCTGCAAGGGGGAGGGCGGGGGCCTGGAAACACGCTGCTGGGGAGAGCCACATGGTGGTGGTGGTTGGCGTGGAGGCTCAGGGAGAAGGTGGCCCTGGGCTCTGCGGGTGGACGCACCTGTGCCCCTGCACTCCTGTGGGTCCTGCCCTTGCAGTTTCTCCTGCCAGGGGTGCTATTTCTCCCCCAACTTACCTGGGGCGCCTTTTAGCCTCAGCTCCAATGTTATCACCTTCAAGGAAGCCCTCCCAGACTAGGTCAAGCCTTCCAGTCATTTACTCTCAGAGGCATATGCCCTGCCCACCTGCAACCTTAGCGTCCTAGATACACAGGGATCAAGAGCAAGAACCTCACTTTGCCACTCAACATCTGTGTGTCCTTGGGCAAGTCATGGTCCCTCTCTGTGTCTTGTTTTTCTTATCTGTTAAAGAGGGATAACAATAATCCCTTCTTCATAGGGTTGATGGGGGGTGTTAAATGAGATATTCAGGGCAAACTGATATTTACTGAACATTTACTATGTGCCAGACATAGGACTGTCTGTTCACCAAAGCCTTGCAATCTCATTTTAATGATGGGGTCACTGAGGCCCCCAAAATTAAAAAAGTTGACCTGAGAGCATCATTGTGTGCCTGGGCTGGTGCAATTTCTTCTGCCCTGGTCCCCCACTCCCACACTGGCCCCTGCAGTCTGTCTTCCCTGAAGCTGCCCAAGGGCACCTGTGAGCACCTAACTCAGGTCCTGCCCCTCCTCTGCCGATAGCCCCCTGGTCCTGCATGATCTGCCCCACTCAGGTGAGGTCCCTAGAGGGGTCAGATTCAGAGACAGCAGAATGCTGAGTGCCAGAAGCTGGGGGAGGGCGATGGGGAGTTAGTGCTGAATGGGGACAGAGTTTCAGTTTGGGGAGATAAAAAGGTCTGCAAATGGATGGCGGTGATGGCTGCACAACAGTGAGAATATCCTTCATGCCACTGAATTGTACACTTAAGATGGTTAATATGGTAAAGTTTAGGTGACATTTATTCAATCACAATTTTTAAAAAAACACGGGGTGCATCCATGCAGTAGGCCACCGTAGCCGCTAGCAGACTTGAGTTTTAGCTGTTCTGACGGGCAAACCACCTGCGATGTAAACCGAGAAGGCTGCGGTGCTCACCGGGGCCGCTAGGGGGAAGCACGTGAGCGGGAGACCCGCCTTCATGCTTTGGTCTCTGCTGCGCCCGCTACTGAAGGGTTTCTGTCTCCTGTTCCTCAGCCCCCTTCGCTGTTGTTGTTTTATTCACCTAAGAATGCCTAGCCCTTTTCTCCATCACTTTCCCTCCTCCGATGAACGTTTCAGTGTTCAGTGCGTGTCTTCTTTGTGTACACGTGTCCTCGAAAAGTGCGTTTTGTAGCGCGGTGCACATGTTCCTAGGATGGCTGAAAAGGTGATGCAGGGTGAGTGGGTGTGGCTGTGTGCCAATTAAATTTTATTTATAAAAGCAGGTGATGGGCTGAATATTGGTCAGGGCTCTCCAGAGAAAGGAAATCAATGGGGATGTGTGTGTGCGCGTATATGAGAGAGAGAGAGAGAGAGAGAGAGAGAGAGAGAGAGAGAGAGAGAGAGAGAGAGAGAGAGATGAGGCTGGCAAACCCAAAATCTGTAGGACAGGCCAGCACGCTGAGAGTTCGGGTGAGAGCCTCTGATGCGGCTCTGAGTCTGACATCTGTAGGGCAGGACGCAGGCTGAGACTCGGGCAGTGTTTCTATGTTACAGTCTTGAGCACAACTGCTCCTTCTCCAGGAAAACTGGGGTTCAGTGCTTACGTCCTTCGACAGGTTGGGTAAGGCCCACCCACGCGGCAGGCGGCCGTTTCCTTCCCGTACAGTCGGCGCTTGTACGTGCGCATTGCCCCACAAAACACCTGCACAGCGACATCCAGCTGAGCGACTGCTGGACCAAGCAGCTGGACACCCCGGCTTGGCCACGAGCTCACGCAAATGTATCCACCACGGACGGGACTCGACGCTCGGGCCGGAGCTCGCTCTCCCGAACGTGTTCCTTTCTTGGAGCCGCTGTAGCCCAGGCCACAAACCGGGGGCGCTAACCAGCGGAACGGGCGCCACACAGCTCTAGAGGCTGGAAGTCTGACCTGGAGGTGTGGGCAAGGCTGGTTCTTCTGGAGGCCGTGAGGGAGCATCTGACCCCGACCCCGCTCCTTGGCTTGTGCGCGGTTGTGTACATGTTTGCGTGGCACTCGCCCTGTGTGTGCACCTCTGTCCAAATGCCCGCTTTCCACAAGGGCGCCGGCCATGGTGGATTGGGCCCCACTCTAACGACCTCAGTTTTAGCCCCATCACCTCTGTGAAGACCCCACCTCCAAACGCGGCCATATTCTGAGGTCCCGGTGGTTAGGGCTTCAACATCGGAACTTTGAGGGGACACGGATTCACGACAAGTCGTTATAAATGTGGGTGGTTCCTCCTCGTCGCTGTAAAATGCTCCGTCAGATGCATAGGCCTTCGTGTTTGCACCTGTTCTGTATAGATGGGCCCTTCCATGGTTTCTAGCGCGGGGCTTTTTACGAACGAAGTGTCTGTGAAAATTCCCGGGCCTGCCTTCTGCTGGACGGATGTGGCCTTTCTGCCGGGTGTGTGCCTATCTGTGGCAGCTAGCAGTGACAGACTGCTCCCCAGGCGGGCCTACACTGTCCAATCTATCTCACAAGCACACACATGCACACACATACACACACGCACATGCATGCACACACATACACACACGCATGCACACGCACACGGACTCCGAGGTCCTCACATCCCCACAACACTGACATCCTCTGTCTTTCTCATTGCCGCCTCCCCAAGGGTGCAAAGTGATCCCTGACTGCATTACGCAGGGAGGCTGCATTGCCTCTTGAGCCCGCTGGTCTTCAGGCCTCTGTTCTCAGAAAGTTGCCTGTTCATGCACGTTGCTCACTTCGCCCTCGTGGTGCCATCTTCTTGCCAAAGCCCTGAAGAGCAGGGTCGCCGTCCAGCGTACGTCCTGGGCAAATGTTCCCCCGGGGCCGCTTGAAACCCCAGCTGCCAGCCCTGCTGTTCCTTCTAGCCCGTCATCTCTCCATTCACTCTGCTCACAGGGGCCTTCTTTGGACAGAAATAGTGTTTTGTTGTTGAGAATCAGTAAGAATGAACTTGAATTGTGCAACTTATAAGACAAGATTAACACTCTTCCAGTTACTGGCTTGACATGAAAGTAGGGATAATTAAACAGGAAAAGGAAAACAACATAAATACATTTTTCAAAAAGAAAGAAAGAAACAGCCCTAACCTGCATGGCTCAGTGATTGGAGGAGTGGCCCACGCACCAAAGAGTCACGGGTTCGATCCCTGGTCAGGGGCAGGTGCTTGAGTTGCAGGTTCAACCCCAGCCCCCGTCGGGGTGTGTGTGGGAGGCAACCAATTGATGTGATTCTCTCATCCAGATGTTTCCCTCTCTCTTCCTCTCTCTCTCCCCCTTCCCCTCCCCCAATCCCTTCCACTCTCTCTGAAAATCAATGGAAAAAATAACCTCGGGTGAGGATTAACCAAAACAGAAACAAACACATAATAAACCGGGGCAAGTCGATGAGATGGTTTGTAAAGAGAAATCGAGCCCCCTCTCAGTTTAAACCTAATTAAAAACCATATTTCAAACATCTTACAAATAACTCTGACCGTTACTAGATTTGGCCATATGAGTAAATAAATAATGGAAGTAATTAAGGGGGTACAATCACCAAGGTATTAATCTTGTAAAGATAAGTATGGAAGCCTAGTTATATGTTAGGGTCTCATCTACATCCTGTTTAATTTAAATTTTATTTTCTAATTACAGTTTTTAGCCCTAGGTAGCTTGGTTCAGTGGATAGAGTGTCGGCCTGTGAACTGAAGAGTCATGAGTGTTTTTTTTGTGTGTGTTTTTTTAAAAATATATTTTATTGATTTTTTACAGAGAGAAAGAGAGAGGGATAGAGAGTTAGAAACATCGATGAGAGAGAAACATCGATCAGCTGCCTCCTGCACGCTCCCAACTGGGGATGTGCACGCAACCAAGGTACATGCCCTTGACCGGAATCGAACCTGGGACCCTTGAGTCTGCAGGCCGAAGCTTTATCCACTGAGCCAAACTGGTCAGGGCAAGAGTCACGAGTTTGATTCCAGCCAAGGGCGCGTACCTGGCAACCCATCAATATGTCTCTCTCATATCGATGTTTCGCTCTGTCTCTGCCCCTCCTTCCCACTCTCTCTAAAAATCAACTGAAAAACTTGGGTGAGGATTAACAACAACAACAAAAATCCATTACAGCTTTTATTCAACATTATGTTGTGTTAGTTTCAGGTGTACGGCATAGTGGTTAGACGATCGTATCCTTTACAAGGTGTTCCCCGCGGTATTTCCAGTGCCCCCCTGGCCCCCTACATAGTTATTACAATATTATTGACTCTGTTCCCGGTGCTGTACCTAGTAGCTCTCAATTTGTAGTTCTTAATCCCTTCACCTTTTCCACCCAGTCTCCCAACCCCCTCCCCTCTGGCAACCCCCAGCCTGTTCTCTCACTGAACAGAAATCTTTCATTTCAATGTCACCGATTTCACACATCTTTTGCCTTCCGGCTCGTGCGTCAGAAGTGTTGTTTAAGAAGTTCTTTCTGGCCCCCACCAAGTCATAAAACTCTTCTACACTTTCTTCTATTAAGGCTCCCTTTCAATCCTTCACATTTGGGTCTTTAATGCGGGTGGCATGCGGCTCCCAGCGATGCAGTCAGGGAACCCCTCTGAAACGAGCCTCCGTCTTTTCTCCACCAGCTCCTGCCGTCCCTCTGCAGGTGCTCAGGAGCGTCTCAGACCCTCCCATCTCTCAGTGCGTCCATTGGATTATTGTAAGCACGTTGCCCGCTGGGTGCTGTCTGTGAGGTCGGGATTCTGACCGGCTCCGTCTGACTGGGGGAAACTGAGGCTGGGGGAAGGAAAATGTTCCCAAGTCATTCTGGGCAAGGTTGACATGTGTCAAGTGCCTGGTCGGCGCCTGTGGGAGACCAAGGACCGGAATGGAGGGCGAGTGGAAGACGGAAGGTTGGAAGGGCCTGGAAGACTGCGCCCTGCGTGGCCAGTGGGAGCCCTTGCTCCATGGGTCTGTGCCGGTCATGGGCAGGCGGGGTCAGAGGGCCTGGGCTCTGCCGGCGGAGGACAGGTGGCTCAGATGGGCCTGAGTGGGTAGTGGGTGGGCACACAGGGGCCCCTGGGGGACGATCTGGGGCATATCTGGGCTGAGGAAACCTCCGCTGCCTCTTTTCTGCCTCTGGGGTCAGCAGACACCGGAAAGGGGCCTGGGGCAGCGAGGCCGGCTGATGGGGGGGGGGGGGGGG
>PVJC01036979.1:0-17425 GCA_004026665.1 Murina feae | reverse complement strand
CTGACCAGCCTGGGTGAGGGGCTTTAAGGCTGCCCAGAGCTCCCATTGCCCAACGTCCCAGCAAGGCCGGCTGGACGCAGGTTACTAGAGTTTATCTCCTATAATTGATGCTGTTCCTTTAAGGCGAGGCCTTTTACTAAGAAAGCCTTCTCTGCCTCACCTGAGGCTTTTATAATGAAACAATTGTTACTCTTAATTGTTGCAAATGTGTGTTTTGCTTCAGGCCAAAGGCTAAGGAGCCAGCGAGCAGGTAGTTTTGCTTTCGCTCCTGCTGCAACGGACGCTGCCTAAACGTTTCCTCAGGTCTGTGAGAGGCGGCCGCCATGTTGGCTGAGCTAATTTGCATACAGTTGCTCTGATTGGCTGTGGGCATCCTGGAGAAATGGTTAATTTTACTATTCCACTTTTATTAGTTTAGATAATCAGCAGTGAGGGGAAAACTTTAAGTGCCTGAAAATGCAACTGCTTGGTTTTACATTGTATAGATGTCTTAACAGCTATGCTGAGGAAAACAGACAGTTGAACTCTCCAGGTTATCAGAATGACCTTCTTCTTAAATTTAGGACATCACTCCTATCCCACTATAAATAAATACACTCTGATTGTCTCATTCAGAGCTTCTCAAATGTTGGCCAAAAGGTAGACTCTGCTACAATGGATCTCGGTGGAGCCTGAGGCTCTGGATTGATCACAGCTCCTGAGGAACTAGGCCAGTGGTCCTCACACTGCAGTGAGCACCCTTCAGAGAGCAGTTAGGGGCCTGCAAACCGTGGAGCTGGTTTTGTTTGTGTGTTTTTTTTGTCTCTTTTTGTAAATATTTCTGTTTTTTAAATTAAAGTGTTATAGCTTTCTGGTATCATGTTTTTAATACAGTTTATTAGGGGTATGTTAGTTTTGTACTCCAGGTTAACCCTGAAAATGTTAATGAAAATCTCCTCATGCTTTCCCTGTCTATTTCTGGACACAAGAATATACTAACTATATTAATGGGCGTGGAGGCGAAGGCCTGTCTGCAGTCTGCGAGCATTTCATTATTTTCACAGTCCAAGTGTAGACATATTAACTTGATTTTCCAATGCTGCTGTTGTCTGTTATAGATAGTCCTATGATTTTATTTCATAGAATAAAAATATTTCACTGCAACAAGAACCCAACTCACATAACATAAGCCAAGGACCCATGTGAGAATCGGGTTTATCAATCTTCCTACAGGTTTACCATCCAGGTTCCTTCCAAGGTTTCACTGTCCAGTTAGACTGGTGGTCTGGGTCCTATGGAAGTATGAAGAGACATGATCCTGGCAGGGTCCAGATTCCCCAGGGTGCTGGTCCATTCAGACATGTTTGTAAGGTTCTTTGGTTTTTCACTTTAAAGGTTACGCATTAAATTAAAACTTACCACGGCAGAGTGAGGGCTGGGCTGGCAGTGTCCCCTGTGTCCCAATTGAGGTGCAATGTATCACCTTCGCAGAGGTGACAGGGTGCAGCGAGAAACCCATACTTCAGCCTAGAGAGACAACTTCAAACCCCAGGGTTGTCACTTTCTAGCTCGCATGACATCTGAAATGAATTATGTCTTTCCGACTTCACTTTTCTTCTTAGTGATCTCAAGACACTCTCTGAATTAATTCAGGAATTAAATAAAGCCTTGTTAAATAAGTGTAAATGTTTATTATTATTTTCATCTGTCTTGCAGGTGGTTTGTGACAGGGACATGGACTGTGGGTTTTCCTCCTTTTTCATAATAGGTATGTTTTTCCCGCTTTGGGGAGAGAGGTTTCATCGGCAAGTGCTGAGCTCAGCCTGTGATTTAGCCACGTATGCAGCTCTGGCATTTCCTCCCTCCGTTGCTAACTTTGGGAGCTGTTAAGAAAGGTCACTTCATTATCACTCGTTGACGTTCCATCAGTGCCCCGTCCAGCTGTACAGCACCCGGCTTAGGAAATGCCGCTGCTATGGCTCCGTGTCAATTCAGGTCTGTACCTGGGGTGGGACCTGGGGCCCGAGTGGTGTGGCAGCAGCGACGGGAACCAAACTCAGTGCCCACGCATGACCTCTGCCTAGAGCTGCTGGTGGCCATGCATGGTGCTAGTAAT
Source organism: Murina feae (assembly GCA_004026665.1). Lineage (NCBI taxonomy): Eukaryota > Metazoa > Chordata > Mammalia > Chiroptera > Vespertilionidae > Murina > Murina feae. The sequence goes on along the minus strand of PVJC01036979.1, from coordinate 15,330 downwards.
ACCAATACCAGCCGGCCAGCTCTTCCCCTGGCCCCTGACTTTGCATCTGCTCTGGGCTGGCTCTGAACCTGACTCATCCTATATACTAGTGCCCTCGCACATGGGCACTGTGGAGAACACACACAAGAAGAAAACACCACCCTCTGCCTCACACAATCATATTTCTTCCTTCCTACTTATTTTAGTTTTTCATTATTAAACTTAAATTGTGTAAAATGAGGTCTAAAAGGTGTCATATTAATGAAAACCTTGAAATGTTCAAAATGTAAGTCACTTTGGGTCAAGGAGACATGGAAATAAGAGCTCAAATAAGAGCTGAGGACCGACCCCAGGAGAGCAGGGGCCATAGGAAAGGCCACCCAGGGCCCTGGCTCACGACTGGGATTTGCTTCTCCCAGGTCAGGCTTTGCTTTCGCTGTGGACTGACTTCACTCACTCAGCCTGTGCCCCCACTTCCTCCCTGCTGCAAGGAATTTGCTGTCACTTTCTAAAACATCTAATTTTATGGATTTCCAGAGAGAAAAGGAAAGGGAGAGAGAGATAGAAGCATCAATGATAAGAGGGACTCATTGATTGGCTGCCTCCTGACGCCCCTTTCTGGGGATGAAGCCTGCAACCCAAGCATGTGCCCTTGACTGAAACCGAATCCGAAACCCTTCAGTGCGCAGGCTGATGCTCTATCCACTGAGCAACTGACTAGGGCATGACTCTCACTTTCTAAGTTCTGCTGCTTAAGGTTCCTCTGTTAGAAAATGAGCTTCCTCTTTAGTCTCAGTGCTGGACCCCCTGGAAGAGGCTTGGCCCATCCTGATGGATCAGTCCTCCTGGCCACAGGCAGGAGTCACATAAAATGAGTTTTGCCCTTGCCGGGTGGCTCAGTTGGTTGAGGCATTAGCCCATATACCAAAAGGGTATGGATCCCATCCCAGGTTGGGGCACATACAGGTGGCAACCTCTCTCTCTCTCTCTCTCTCTCTCTCCCTTTCCCTCTCCTTGACTATCTCTAAAATCAGTAACAACATATCCTCAGCTGAGGATAAAAATAATTTTAAAAAAAGAGTGCAGAAGTGTCACAGAACCAGGAGGAGGAATGGAGAGAAAAAGAGCAAGCCCAGATGATGATAGCAGGTGGGATCTGAAACAATGGATGGCTTCTAAAGGGCTGCTTATGGTCCGACTCTCACACATAAACCTGCACATCTGCGCTTAGCGTCGCTCACCTCTGAATGAAAACCTCCCTGGCATTCAGGTCAGCTGAGGTTATACCCAGTAATGAATGTTTGGTCCAAGCCCACATTGGCCTGTTTCTTCTCACAATTAATCCACAAAGTTCAGTCCTTGGCAATTCATCACTGCATTGCTATTCCACTGGACTGGAATAGCGTGTTGATGGTCAGTCTTAGGGGACTGAGGGCACCTCTCATTTGTTTACTTTAATTTCCCTCTGCATGACTAAGAAAGATCCACTCATCTTACTTTTTCTCCCTCCCACCTCGGTGGCAGACACCACTAGTCACTCTCCAGTCTTTCTCCTGGAAGCCTGAGTTTCCGTCATCCCTTGGAATACTGTCTGAGGGCTGCATCACAACCATCGCACTGAGTACCCAAAATGTATGTGGAATAATGTTAACCGCTCTACCATTTATTGAATGCTACAGCTACACTGAATGTGCTAGACTTAATGCTAGGCCATCACAACAATTATTTCAGCTAATCACTAAAATGACCCTTTAAGAAAGCAATCACTATCTCGAGGAAAGTGAGGGTCACACATTAAGCAGCTCATTTAAAACCACAGAACTTGAAAAGGCAGCTGTAAGTCTGGGTATACACATTCACAACCAGGTGTCCTGGGCATGAGAATTAATACGGGAAAAAGACGCAAGAATGACTGTGCTGGGTAAATGTGTGCTTTGTTGAAGAAAGAGGAAAGGGAAGGCTATTGTTGACACTTCCTTCTGGTTCTCTTCATGCTGGCTTCTGAAGCCACGTTGTCCAACCCACTGACCACCTTCTGGTGATCGCTCTGATTTTCTACACTTCAGGGCAGCATTTCGAAAAGTATATTATATGGATGAGTAATTTGTGGAAATAGATGATTCATAATTAAATAAATTTGTGAAATTGTGACCCTCTAATTAGTTCCCTCTGCCCAGGCCATCAGAATACACCTGCACAGACACACATACTCTCTCTCTCTCTCTCTCTCAATCACACACACAGACACACACTTACATACTCATAATCACAAACTCACACACTCAATTACACACTCACACACATACTCTCACACATACAGTCACAAACTCTCTCACACACTCACATTCACACGAGTAATCCCATTTGACACTGATTTTTTGATTTTTCAAACTTACATGAACAAGGAATCATTTCACACAAAATGCCACTAACATCAACCAGCACCAAAAGTCTAATTCCCCACTGTGTAGGGACATTTGTGTCAGGCAATATTATGATGAGCTCAATTGCAAAGCTCTTTGTTTAAATCTGCTGACACAATATTTATGAAAGACTGACCCACAGATTTGCTGGTGTTTGATAAAATGCAGATTCCAAATATCAGACCCATTTCATCAGATTCCAGGGTCCAGAAATGTGCATTCCGAAAGACCTTTCCAGGTCATTTTCCTGCCTTCTAAAATCAGAAACTATTACCTAATAAGGTTGGGGTCAAAACCCTTTTTGAAAAAAATTGATTTTAGAGAGAGGAAAGGACAGAGGGAGAAAGATCAATCTGTTGCCTGCCACTTGTGCCCAAACTGGGGATCAAGCTGGCTACCTGGATATGTGTTGTAAGTGGGAATCAAACCCACCACTTTCACGTTTTGGTGTACTAGACGACACTCCAACCAAGTGAACCACCCAGCCAGGGTTGGGATCAAATCTTAAGATTACTTGTAACCCAATGGTTTCACTGAAATTGCTTCAGGTTAATATCTGCAGTCCTGCAAGTGTCTTTATCTGAGGTCATTTGTGTCTCTACAAGGATTTTGGTGAAGTCAACTGGCTGTTATAGAGATCCCTTAGGTGGCCTTTACCTTGGAAGGCATCATATCCAAAGGTCGTGCTCTCAACATGGAGGCACTGAAATCCTATCCAGACAAATTCTCAGGAACACCGGTTACCAGGACTGTGACTCACAAGTGACTGGTGTGTACTAGAATTCCAATTCATATATTGCCATTGAAAGCTACGATTCACAAAGGGCCCGATATTTCCACCTGATTGGCTCACATCTTCTTTCTTTAGGTTAACTTCATGAGGTTGCAAAATGTTAGAAATTTGCCAATTAAACTTACACCCAGAACAGGATGGTCCAGGAGTTCTAGATTTAATGCCACTGCTTCCTGGCAGACTGACTGATGCAAACTTACCCCAGTGACTGAACTCACACAGATTTTATTGGCCCAACAGGGTACCCCTTGCTCCAAGTGCCTTGGATTGGCCAGGCAGTTTTTAGAAATCTGTCAATAATTCAAGCATTCACTATGATATTTGTAATTAAAAAAAACATACGAGATTATTTTCTTAAGAAATTTAGAAGCCAAAGCCTAATAAATGGTCTATAATTAGATTATAAATTATGAATAAACATTTACTCAAAATATGTTTGTGTCTAGAAGGTCATTTTCAAATAGAAGATTTAGTAAAATTTTCAAATAGAAGACATAGCAAAATAATACTTGGAAATAATAAAGTTATCTTATTAAGTAATAATAAGTTTCTAGCATTTTGAACTAATAACAGTTAAAGCACTTGTCTTCTAGGAGCTTGGGAGAAATTAAGACAAAAAAATGATAAGCCTTTCTCTTCTGATGTAAATGTCTTGGGGAAGGAGTTAATGGCTGTTTGTGGTGGCACCACATGCACCCACCAGGCCACCATTCTGAGACCCAAACCTCATCATCAGAATCACCTCAACTACAGTGCTTGGGGCTCCAGGGTAGGAGAGGGTGGGGGCGGGGGGAGGGGACTGTCAGCTCCAGGAGTCCCATCCTGAGGGTGTCTAGTCCAGGATTAACTAGTAAGGTAGTCACCAGCCACACTTGGCTATCTAAATCTAAATGTATTAAAATTAAATTAAATTTAAATTTCACTTCTTAGTCATAATATTCACATTTCAGCTTCTCCACAGATGCTGGTGAGTGGTGTTGGACAGCATACAAGGGGTCATTTTCATGATCACGCAGTGATCTACTGGACATGCTGGCCTCGTCCAACTAGTGTTTGATTCATTGAAGTAAACTTATTACAGTGCCATAGGCTTCATCCACTTCTAGAAAGAATTATGAGGACCCACAGTGGTCCTCCGCTCTGACTCGGGAGCAAGAAAGGCAGGGTGTGCTCAAACCTCTTTGGCTCAGTGGATAGAGCATTGGACTTTGGACTGAAGGGTCCCAGGTTTGATTCTGGTCAAGGGCATGTACCTTGGTTTTGGGCACATCCCCAGTAGGAGGTGTGCAGGAGGCAGCTGATCGATGTTTCTCTGTCATTGATGTTTCTAACTCTCTATCCCTCTCCCTTCCTTTCTGTAAAAAATCAATAAAATATATTTTAAAAAAAAGAAAGGAAAGGTATGCATGCAATGCCATTTCCATCTCCTCCCACGTGATGATGTGATGTTGTACTGCAGAAATTGACTCCTTTTTAAGTGTCTGAGGTTAAAGAGATCTTAATTAAGCGCTTTTTTTTAAAAAAAAAAATTTATTGTTCATATTATTACATTAGTTCCTCTTCCCCCCCCCGCAAAGCTCCCCTCCTTCTAGTTCCCACCCCACCCTCTGTCCTTACCTCGCCCACTGTCCTCATCCATAAGTGTACGATTTTTGTTCAGTCCCTTCCTGTACCTCCACATCCCTTTCTCTGAGAAAATTCATAAAAAATGAAAGCAAATAGTTAAAGGTAACTGTAGCTTAAGAACTTAATAAATGGACTGACCATTAATTAAGTTCTTAAGCTACAATTACCTTTAACTATTTGCTTTCATTTTTTATGACTTTTCTTACCCACCTACATTTTCATTTGTTTGTTTTGGACATTCCTTTCTTCAGAAAGGTCAGCTTTGGTCCAGGCACAGTCCTGCCTGGCCTGGGCACTATGTGTGTCTTCAAGATATCAATCCATTAAGGCTTTTTGATGTTGAGTTTAACTTTCAAAGAGCAACATTATTTCTTTTATTTCTATGTTGTTTGGGGCCCCATTTACTTCTCATAAAAATGCTTGTTAACTATGCAATATTGGAAAACTCATTTAGCAACCACACACCTCAGTTCCTCGTTTGTTTACTAGAAACAGATCATTTTAACATAGATCTGAATTAATAGAAGGGAAACCCAGCATGGTCCCCGGCTCCTGGCTGAATTCTACTAAATGTAGAATTCTTCTGGTTAGAGTGCAGTGTAGAAAAAATAATAGGAAAAATTTCCCACAAAAGCATCATCTGCTGTATCATTTGTTGCTGTTGATGTTGTTAATCCTCACCAGAGAATATTTATCATTGAGTTTTAGAGAGAGAGGAAGGGCGGAGAGAGACAGAGAAAGAAACATGGATGTGAGAGAGCAGGGCCGAGGATAGAGCCAACAGCCAAGGTACTGGCACTGGACCGGAATCCTACTTGGGACTCTTCAGTCCTTGGGCTTATGCTCTAATCATTGAGCCAAACGGGCTAAGGTTTTGTTTGTTTATTTATTTTTTTAGTGTGTTTTGGCTTTTATTGTTTGTTTTTTTACAAAGCAGATTTCCATGTTGTTTGGAAAACGTTGAAGGTAATTTCTATGGTAAAAGACTAGAGAATGTGATATAGCTAAATGCAGTGCAATAACTTCATTTTCTGATAAAGAGCAGACCCATTGCCACCCGTCACTAACGTTTTTTTGTTCCACTTTTAATAGGTAAACAATGACAATTTCACAAGTTTCCCAACTTAGACTCCAGGAGCTGCTTGGAGCTCACTGAACCACAGAGGCACACCCAGCTCTGTCACCAGGATGCTATGACATCCTCTGTCAATCACCAAGGAGATGTTGTATGCTCTCTAGAGTTGCCTTCTCCCCAGACTTGAGTTCTCTTGCTGAGCTACTTCATTTCTGTCTTAAAGCACGTGATTATAATAAGAATAATGTGTTGGCATGCTTCCTTCCACCGCAATATTAATAGATTACATTGCTCAAATACATTGCTGTGGTTTACTTGTCTAAGTTTTTGATGGCTTCGCTAAATGAAAATACTCTCGCTTGCTAGTTCTTGCAGAAGGAGCACTTAGCACCTTATGAGTGATGACAGCTGGCTCCAGCTGCTTGTCGTGGGCACCACTGCCATTCAAATAGAGAGCAATGCTGTGTGAACCACACTGGGAAGTTTTCAAGATGAGAAAGAGATGAAGGGCTTTAATTCCAAAATCTTGGGCAGCAGTCAAGAGAGTTTGGGATGTGTAAAACTGTTAAAAACTATCAAGTTCATTCCATATCTCCAGGCAATCCTGTATCCAACTCCAAGAAGTGTGTTGATTTTCATAAGCTTCACGAGTGGCTCACCCCCAGGTACTAAGAGCAAATGTTGTGAAGGGTCAAATTACTCAACAAATAATAGCAAACACCTGCTCTCAAATGAATGCATCAAGGACTTTCTCTGGGAATGCAAAACACAGACACAAAGCAGGTAACAGTCCTGACTAGAAGCAAAATGAACTAGAGAAGGAAAGTGCCAGAGACTCTTGGGAGAGAAAGCTAATCCTGAATATCAGACTTTGCAGAGTAGGCACAATTTGAATCAGCCTTCGAAAGATGGGCAGAATTCAATTAAAAAAGAACTGAGTAGGGAACTCAGTGAAATAGCAGCAAGTGCCTGAAGGCTGCAATAAGATGGCTGCTATGAGGCTAATGTGGTCCATTTGGGAAGTGACTTCCCACCCCTGTGCCCATTTCTGTTTGCCTGCCAAAATGCAGCCCAGGTGCCATGAGCTTCTTTGTGTGCAATCTGTGGCTTCAGATTTGGTTCACTTTCCCTTGAGCTTCATGAAGACAAATATATATATATATATATATATATATATATATATATATATATATATGTATTAGTGACCTGGTGCATGAAATTTGTGCACATTAAAAGAGAATTAATAGAGAAATATTTTAATATTGCTATTTGCCCTTTATCTATAATATAAGTGTCGGAGATGAAAGAAAATTAGTAAAATGTATATGAAAATCTTTCCTCCTGTCAGTCTGGGGTGCGCCATGGGAACTAGAGTCAAGTCCCCACTCACCCATGTGCTCCTTAAAATTGCACAAGACCCAGACCTGACTGGCCCCACCCCCATCAAGAGGGCGCAACCTGAGATTCACTGGCCCAGGCCAGGGGGTGCAGCCTGAGGTCCCCTGTCAAGCCCCATCATGCGGGGGACACAGCCTCAGGTCCCCTGGCCTGGGGCAGGGTGTGTGTTCTGCAGTCCCCTGGCCTAGGCCAGGGCAGGAGGCACAGCTTGAGGTCCCCATCAAGCCATGCTGGGTAGAGTCACGGCCTCAGGTATCCCAGTTTGGGCTGGGGTGGGGAAAATGCTTTGAGGTTCCCTGTTAAGCCCCGCTGAGCAGGAGGCACAGCCTGAGGTCCCCTGTCAAGCTTTGCTGGGTGGAGAGTGCAGCCTGAGGTCCCCTAGCCTGGCGCTGAGGCAGAGATGTGGTCTGAGGTTCCTTACCCAGCCCTGCCAGGCGGGGGTGGGGGGTGGGGGGGGAGCATGCCTGAGGTCCCCTGTCAAGCCCCTCCAGGCAGGAGGGCACAGCCTCAGGACCCTGCTGATTTCTCATTAAGGCTCCTTAGAGCAACTCAGCCTCCACTGTGGGTGCAGCCATCTTGTGTTACAGAATCCCTGCTTCTACTGTGGGCACAGCCATCTCGACTGTTATGGTGTGACAGTAAATTTTCATATTCTCACTTTATTTTATATATATATATATATATATATATATATATATATATATATATATATCATATGCTTAGCAAATGCATAAGAGAGATGATGGATTAATATAGGAGAGACAAAGATAAGGATAATAAAGAAGGTGGGAGGGAAGGAAGAGACAAGGTCAGCTGGGGGATTTGGACCCTTGTGAATGCCTCAGGCTCCATCATGTGCTGGAGGGCATGTGAAATGCATGTATGGAATCTGAATTTCACCAGAGCTAGAGCTGCAATAAAATTCATATTTTAGGAAGTGGGAGAGAAGTATGAGGCAAATTTTTACTGAGAACATTTTACTTCCCTGTCCAAAAAGTGCTTTTACATTTAGGATGATTCTACTGAGAAAGTTGTGTCATAGATTCACTATGACGTGGAGAATAAAGTAGATTTGAATGCAGTCACAAGCTCATCTTGAGGCTCTGGGTGTGGGTCCCCGTAGGACTATGGGAAATGTGGGTTTGCTGAAATCCTGGGCTTTGAGGGCTGCCAGGTCGTGCTCTTCTCTGGGCCAACACTGGGCTTTCCTACACTCCCAGGAATCTCAAACGTTGAAGATTCACTTCCTCTCACTAGAAACAATAGTAATTTGTAACATTCTCTTTCTTTTTTGCTCAAGTCCCTGCCAGCAACATGTTCTCATTTCCCAACATGTGTGTCTTCTCATGTACACTCAGGAGGCAACTGCTTAACGTAAATGTAATGATTGGAATGACCTTTCACATGCACAGCCCTCCTCTCACTTCTGCTTCTCTGATTTATCACCTGCCAGCTGAAATGCCATTCCTTCCATGACACAGGGTTTACTTTGGGTCTTTTTCTTCTCCTGTTTCGCTAAGTATAGGTGTAGCCTACATACTATTAGGAGGAAACCCTTACCCACTGAAGTCAGGGCAATGGGGAGAGGCTCAGTAAGGGGAATCTTACTAAAAGAAGAGCACAGTGTTTTGGGAAAACATAGGAAATTTGCTTTTAGCTAAAATCTCAGTTAGAAAGACTTACCACTAAAGAAAGCAGAATTTTTCTATTTAGCCCTGAACCTTCATCATAGTGACCTCAGTGGAGCACACAGGCAGGAGGTTGTAGTCAGGATCACTGGAGAGATGTACAGGAGGCCTGGAGTGCACTGGTCAAGGTGGCAGTGACCACAGCCGACCCCAAGGACACATCGCCCTTTCCGCCACACTGCTCCAGCTCCAGCCTGCCTCCCAGGTGGTCTCCTAACGCACTGTTTATGTTCCTCCTACCAGTATTTGGGAACATATAAATTTATTTTCACCATTACTTGGTTAAAAGCTGTGTCCCTCCATGGAGCTTTCTGAAGTCAGTCTGCTGTGTTGGGCACTCAGCTATACCTTCAGCTCCTATCCAGCCTCTGGCACAACAGGATGTCCCAAATACAGGCGACAGATGAAAGAGTGGATAAATGGACATGTGATTAAATGGAAGAAAGGCCAAATGGATAATGAAAAACAGCCTCCAATCCAAGAACAGGAGAAAGACCAGAGCACAGAAAACCAGCAACTTTCTGTCTTGCTCTTCCCTGGGGCCCAGGACAAGGAACTGGCTGCACATGGGCCAAAGCAACCGAAGAAGCAGCTAAGTCACATGCAGATGACCAGAGACAGGCTGTCTGGCAGCCAGGGGAGCAGAGGGCCTCGAGAATCGCTGTGTCTTGTCACACGTGCTGCGTGAACATCTAACTGCCTGCATGCATCACATGCCAATGTGGAGGCATGCAAGTCTCCACTTATTTTGCATACCTTTTAAGATTCAGTAACTACCAACTTTTCCTTCTGAATCCCTTCACCATTTTCATTCATCTTCCCCAACCTGCCTACCTTTTGGCAACTGTCAAAATGTGTTTTTTTTCTTTTTGTATCTATGAGTCTGCTTCTGTTTTGTTTAGATTCCACATATCAGTGAAATCACATGACATCTAGAGTATGAACTTCTGCGATTCTTATAAAGTATTTGGTCTATAAGTCCTGAGTTGCTTCAGAATCACTTCTGGGATTATTTTCATTTCTAAAGCAGGGATGGCTCCCTCGCTAATTATTACAGTGAAAATAATGATCTTTATTTCCCTCTCACCTATCAATGGCGGCTGTGTTGCCCCCAGATCTTGGCTAATAATGCCATGGTAATGAGAGGGATGTACGTATCTTTTTCAGTGTTTGGGGTTTCTTCGGATAAATACCCAGAAGTCAAATTGTCTGGTCCTTCTTCATCTCTTGGGGTAGGCCTTGTTTTCAAGTCCATTTTGTCTGGTATACTTATTGCCTTTTTAGCTTTTGTGTGTTTGTTTCTATTTTCATGAACTATCTTTTTTCATTTCTTTGCTTTCAGTCTGCGTGTCTTTCAACCTTAAGGAAGTCACGTGTAGACAGCATATGCAATGGTCTTGTTTTCATATCACTGAGCCACCCTTGTGTTTTGTATTTTTTTCATTTCTTACTTGAGGATATGTTTTTATTTTATTATCTTTGTAGGGACTTTCCCTACAACCTAGGTATGTGCCCTGGCCAGGAATCAAACCTGTGACCTTCTACAGATGACACTGCAACCAAAAGAGCCACCTGGCCAGGCCAGCCACTCTGGGTTTTTGTTTGTTTATTGAATATCCTAGACAGAGAAAGACAAATGTCATGTGATTTCACTGATATGTGGACAGAATAGACAAGCAAAACAGAAGCAACCTCATAGATACAAAGAATATTTTGACTGTTGCCAGAAAATGGGCAGGTTGGGGAGGATGGGTGAGAATGGTGAAGGGATTCAGAAGCAAAAATTGGTAGTTACTGAATAGTTAAAGGGATGTAAAATACAGCATAAGGAATATAATCAGTAATATTGTATGATTATATATGGTACGAGGTGGGTATTGATTTATCAGAGTGAAGACTTCGTATGTGCTATAAATGTCTACTCACTGGCTTATAGACCTGAAACTAATATAATACTGTGCATTAACTACAATTAAAAAATTAAAAATATTAAGGAAATAATGTTTTTCAGTATGGAAGAAGCAGTAGCCACGTGATGATAACGTCCGTCATAATAGAGTTAGTGGTGTTCTGGGTGCACCAGGTCATAGATCATAAGTCGCACACATTAATGTGGCCTCACAGAGACCCTACTGCAGCTGGGTGTGTCTCCCTGGCCTTTTCCAGGTGTTGAGACACCCTCTGCTTGGCTCCCGGTTTATCCTGGTTTTGGGAGAGAAAGGCCCACAGTTGGCCAGCCAAGTAAATCATGTTGAAGCGATCTTTCTAAGATGAAGCTAAACCAGGAGGGAAAATTTTCCAGAAAACAAAATAGGTGATGCTTGCAGGTCAAGTATTCAGAAAGCATCACCTTTGCCTGCCTGAGTTTGTTTTTCTCCTGTCTGGTGGGCCCAGGCCATGGAGCCCTGTTTCTGTCCCTCTTGCTCCTAAGTTTCAGAAGCCTCACCCTCCTTCTCTCAGCCAGTCCTCACCACACCCCCAGGGAACACTGCTGGGGGGGGGGAGTTGCTATTCTGGGGGGGAAGGGACACTATTGTTGGCAGGGGGGAAGGGGCAAAACACTGCCGCCCCAGGGGGGACGGTGGCCAGCATCTTGACTTGGTTAATGCCCTCCACAGTGAATACCCTCCTGATTTGACAGTGGAAAGAGCTGAGTTATGAAGTGGTGGAGTGACTAGCTTTGTTCAAAGTAACGCTAAAACGTAAACAGCAGTGGCTTGATTTCAAAATCCTGAGTGTGATTCTGTTTTGAGGTTAGTTACTGTGCCCACAGGGAGGCCCTTTGGGTATTCGCAAGCTGCAGAGAATGGTAGGCTATTGCTGACCACACCGTGTTGTGGGGAGCAGTGGTTTACAGCCTTCAGAAGTCCAGGCACAGGCCAGCCCTGGAGGCCACTTTCCTGCTCTGTGAACTTCCCAACAGATACTTACATCAGGGTGAAAATGAAGAGCTAACTTTAATTCTAGCTCTCACTGCCAAAATAAGTGAGTGTATTTGATCACAGGCCAGGCTTACTTTTTTTCCCAGCTCACAACATCTGACTCTCCATTGCCCTCCCTGTTGCATTTATAAACTGTGCTGACCCAGGGCTGCCAAGGAATTGGCTTGGGTTCCAGCAACGTGGTGTGAAAGGCCACAGAAGCTTTGCCCCAGCAGCCTGGTCAGTGGCCATCAGTGCACATGAGGAAGAACCAAATGTGACATTGGCCACATGGACGGAGGACTTTCTGGAGAAGGTGAACACAGATGGCAGGACGTCACCCAAATGTTGGAGGACGATCTCACTGAGATGTTGATTGTGTGAAGGGAGCAGCAAAGAAGAACCTCTTTCTTCTGATTACTAATTTAGGAATATTTTCCTCAGAGTTAAACATATGCACCATCTCACAGTGGTACCTTGAGGATCTAAAATAACCCTTTCTTCATGTTTCAAACCAGGTCAAAAGATTTCCTTACCTCTGTGCCATCTGAACCCTCCTAATTCCAGAGCTAGAGTTTCTCAGGAGAGAGCACATTTCCTCTTGCTCTCTGAACATGCATGCCCACCTCAGCCTCAAGCCTGTAGCTCTTGGAGGGGATCCTCGTCTTCTGAGGGCTGTGAGCATCCCCAGCTCACTGGCCTGGCTTCGTGCTCAGCATTGATGCCTCCAATTCCCCAGTTGTTGGGGGGAGTCCGACAGTCTGGACAGAATGCAGTGTATCCTTGGCTTGGTGGGAACTCTGTGTGTTTTCCATGAATCAAAGGTGTCTTGTGTCCTTCCTCATGCACAGGCAGAGAAGAGCATTTCATATGGTGAGGGAGGGGGTAACTTAACAGAACACCCACGCACTTATTTAAGGTCACTTGCTCAGGTCAAATCCAGGTTTTAACCTCCTCCGAAGCTCCTAGTCCATACTGCCATTTGAAGAGGTGGGGGCAGGTAATGAGGAGTAGCCCTCATTTAAGAAGAGAATTACTCAGTTTTGTTTTTTTTCTGGGCAGTTCGAGATGTAAGGTCCTAAGAAATCAGCTCAGAATCTACCTCCTCCTGATAGCCCTTCTGAGTTAGTTCCCAGGCCAATCAGCCCAAATAAATAGATAAGGGTGACTCCTGGTGGAGCCTTCAGCTATCTCTGAGTCTCCCTCAGGTGTGACAATAGGTTGCACCTGTGGTTGTCCACACATTGTGGCCCATATCCCTTGTCTTCTGTAAACACAGCCTGCTTCCTGATTTGAACTCAAGATGAAAACACATCATTTTCTGCTTTGCAACCCTGCTGAACCATGTGGGATGTCCTCTAACTGCAAAGTCAGAAGTGGTACAGTGCAAAGACAGGTGTAATCTCTGCAACCAAACTCCATGGCTTGTGGTCAAGCTCAGTTATATACTTGCTGGGTGTCCTTGGGCAGTTTACTTAGTGCCTCTGTGCTTTATTAATCTTATTCTGTAAAATGGAGTTAATAACAATCCCTACTTCACACAGTTATTGTGAGCATATCACACACACACTCACACACACAGTAAGCAGTAGTTAAGGACTGGATATTAATATGGTGTCTTCTTCAGATTTTAAACTACTGTGTGCTTCCAAGTCCACTATGGCCTCAGCTTTAAGTTCTCTTTCAACCTCTGCTGACAGAGTAAGCTTCCCCGGGCCAGGCAGGCAGGTGCCAGCACCACCCTTTCTCAGTCCCAGCCCCATGCTCTACCCACCTGGAATACTCTGCTTGACCTCCCTGAACCCAGCCCAGTCTTCCAGTTCCTCTTACATTTCACTTCCTTGGAGACATTCCCTTGATACGTTCTGGCTTCCCAAGCCATCTCTCCTCTCTTGTTGGCCTTCAGTCAATAGGCCATCCACATTTATGTGGATAGCAGAATCAGCAAATTCTGGATGAATACTGACCCCACCAAACACTAACCATGCAACCTTCAGAGCTTACTGAGCTTCTGAGAACATCACTGCAGATAGTAGTATCTGCAAAATAATAATGGTGGAGCAAACCGGTGGCTCTCAAGTCTGAGTGTGCTTTGGATTCACCTGGAAACTTGTTAAAATTCAGATGGGCTCTGTCTCCAGGTTCCGACCCAGCAGGTAGGGGCCTGGCCTGAGAACATGCATTTCTAACAAGCTGCCAGGTGTGTGGACTGAGATCTGGGCTCTGAGAGCCGTTTTGAGGATATTGCAGGACTGTGGAGATAATTAAATGAAGTACTATTGAGAGAATGTTTGCTCAGTAACTGTTATGTGAAATATAACCTTTCTTTTCCTGCATGAAGTAGACTAAAAATAATAAATAAAACAGCAGAAGTGCTCTGTTTGGATTTTGGCCCCATCCCATGAGTTCAGAAAACACCACATTGCAAGCAGCAGTTCTGGCCCTAGAGATAGGAGCTCAGATTGTGTGGGCATCACCCTTACAATACTTTCCTGGCACCCAATGTAATGGTTTTCAGTTTTAGAGAAGAATGAAAACATATGCATTACCCTGAAATGTGATCTCTTTATATAAAATACTGTTTTTAACAAGCTCCCACACACGGGGTAAGTTTTTAGCATGAGTCTGCTTATGAGAGGTCGTCCAACAGAATTCTTGTTTCCCTCAGTGTTTCCAACACCCACATCTGAACCAAGAAGGTCAGAATCTTGGACAGAGAGATTAGCAGATGCTTTTGTTAAAAGAATGAGTGTTGAGGGAAAGGGAAGTGATAATAGCGTGAAAAGCTACAGATCATAATTTCGTTGGCCGCAAGACATTTAATGCAGTCACCCACATGTCATTCATTCGGTCGGGACAAGCAACTTGTTGAATTTTAGAAAGGACTGCAGCAGAGGGACAACCCAGAATGCAGCAGCATCGCCCTGAGCCGAGACCCACTCCCACCTGGTGCCACCACATGGGCCACACTGAGACTCCTTTTCCTTCCAGAGAGAATCAGAGCTCACTGAGCTCCAGGGGCCTTCCCCAGTGTCATTCCTCCAAGGAAAGGACCCAAGAAATGAGGCAGGTGGGTCATAGAAACCCTTTGCTGGTGCAAAAAACTGGATGGAATGGGCCTCTATTAATCTTCATGAAGGTACGGAGCAATATTTGGGGGTCGGTGGTCACCTGATTTGTAATGCGACCACCCTCACATGCATGGTGTGAGGCTGGTCTAGAAAGAAATATCAAGTTGTGACTTTCAGTGAGCCCAGCAGTCACCTGTCCTCAAAACAGCACAAAGACAAGTCACGTTTGTGAGCAGCTGCGGCTATACTAAGACCAAGTTCTCTTCCAACCAAAATATCCTCTGAGGATTTTTGCTTATTTATAGTCATGAAAGTTTCCTTTGTATGGAAAGCGAAGGCGCGGGGGGGGGGGGGGG
>PVJC01036978.1:0-17452 GCA_004026665.1 Murina feae | reverse complement strand
GGAGGAGGAGGAGGAGGAGGAGGAGGAGGAGGGCCCCTACACAGATCAATATCCACTTAACAAATATGTGTGCAGTTATTTGCCCGCCATGGACCAAGTACTGCCCTAAGATGTTGGGTGTGAATGAGGTAGTAAAGGTCCCGTCTGTCTGGGCTTCAGGGTCTAGGAGAAAACAGGCCCTCAGTGAGGGAACAAAAAAAAGACAGCGTTTGAGTGCAGCACCTGTGGTGAAGGGGTGAAGGGGTGTGAGCAGGATCACTGCTGGGAGCACTTAGGGTGCCTGGAGGGCCTTTCTGAGAGGGAGCCTGTGAGCTCGCGAGACTTACCCCTGTCTGTTCTGGAGAAAAACGGCAGCCACATCAAGAGCCAGGTGAGCCTGGCCAGTGTGGCTCAGTAGAGCACCCGCCCCTGCACCGAAGGGTCTCGCCCGCCTGAGGTGAGATGGGAAACGACGTTGAACGGAAGACCGGACCCTGACCTGGGCCAGTGCCTTCACCTCCACTGGGATTCAATCCCCCCCAGAGCTCAGCACAGCCACCTCGCCAGCCCTTGTCCTGGTCCCAGCTTTCCTTCCTCTCCCCCAGGAGGTGGGGCCTCCTCCTGGGCTACCAGGAGCTCCGGCTTCCATGCTCAGGGTGTCAGCGCGACTCAGCCAGGCCTCGTCCCCCTTCCCCATCGTTGTGCCTGCCACCCTCTCCCAGCTTATCAGTTAGTGGTGAAGATTTCGCCGATGGGCGGCCTCCACACACAGCGCCCACCGAGACCACCGCGTCGTTTCATTATGCCACGGAGGACATGCGTTAGGGCGTATTCCTGTTCACATGAGCCGGTGGTAAATCTTCCCACAGAGCGGCACTCAGCCACAGACCCTCCAGGACGTG
The DNA here is from genome assembly GCA_004026665.1 of Murina feae. Taxonomy (NCBI): domain Eukaryota; kingdom Metazoa; phylum Chordata; class Mammalia; order Chiroptera; family Vespertilionidae; genus Murina; species Murina feae. The sequence continues at coordinate 16,571 of PVJC01036978.1, read as the reverse complement.
AGCTGAGAGCTGACAGTGCCTCCCGCCCAGGTGGGCCCCCGTCACCAATCCCAGCTCGCCACCTGCCTCATCGGACCATTCTGGGCTGGTTTGGGTCTTTTGCTGTCCTTCCCTTCTTGTCTTAAACATATCTTTGTTGGTTTGAGAGAGAGAGGAAGGGAGATAGAGAATCATGGGTCCCAGAGCTCAGCAGCCTCCTGCACGCCCCCTACTCGGGACAGAGCCTGAAACCCGGGCACGTGCCCCGAACAGGAATCGACCTCGTGACGTTTCAGTGCACGGATGACGCTCAACCAACGGAGCCAAGCGACCAGGACCTCCTTGCCTGCCTTATAGACCTGACTTCATCATTCACAGGGAGAAGCCTGGGGAAGCAAGGCTGGTAGGAAAGAAGCCCCGTGATTGGGGGGTGGAGGGGAAGGGGAGGAGAAGTGCAATTTCTCTCACAAAAACGATTGTGTGTTACTTGGCAACTCAGTTCTGCTCCTCGAGTCCCACGTTCTGAGACGGGGAAGACCTGGGCATCCTCGGACAGAGGCGATGCGGTGTTACTGCCCGTTTCCAGTTCTCACGGGCGGGGCACTTTATGCCAGGCTTAATGGCTCTGATGGGTGAGCATCCCCGGAAAACACTGAGAGACTTCTCCGGCCTCAGCATGGCACCCGCAGCCTCGGGTCCAGGCCGGCCAGTGGCCAGCAGGGCCAGCTACCTGGGAAGTCGCGTGCCAGCAGGGTGCCGAGAGGTGCCAGCTCTGAAGGCGCAGGGGCACGACCCCCTCACGCATGTGCCAGCCCTGAGTGGCCAGGTGAGGACCGTAATGTGAGAAGCGCAGACGGGTGGAGACCGGAGAAGGCACTGGGGACGCTCTGCTCAGCCCCAGACCAGGTTGGCACTCTGTGCCCTGTGGACCCCAGAGAGAAGCAACCTAAGAGCTCCTGGTGGCCAGCCGGGCTCAAATACTTTTTAATACGTATATTTTTAAATATTTTTTCTTTTCCTTTTTTAAAAATATACTTTTATTGATTTCAGAGAGGGAGGGAAGGAGGCGAGAGATAGAAACATCAATGATGAGAAAGAATCATTGCTCAGCTGCCCCCTGCGCGCCCCACCCTGGGGATGGGGACCCTGGAATCGAACCCAGGACCCTTTAGTCCACAGGCCTGCACTCTATCCACTGAGCCAAACCCTCTAGGGCAAAAAACATGTTTTTAAAGCAGAGCCTGGCCCTAACTGGTTTGGCTCAGTGGATAGAGCGCCGGCCTGTGGACTGAAAGGTCCCAGGTTCAATTCCGGTCAAGGGCATGTACCTTGGTTGCCGGCACATCCCCAGTAGAGGGTGTGCAGGAGGCAGCTGATTGATATTTCTCTCTCATCGATGTTTCTAACTCTCTATTCCTCTCCCTTCCTCTCTGTAAAAAAATCAATAAAATACATTTAAAAAATAAATAAATAAAGCAGAGCCCGGCAGCCACTCCTGCACAGGGACCTCTCACGCAGTTACTAGCCTTGGTGGAGAAACGTGCCCTAACCCACCTGTCTGCAGGTTCCAGCGTGGCGGCCCTGATAAAGGAGCTCCCAGAATCCTATTCAACCAATAGGACTGAGGCTCTCCTCCTCCAATCAGAGCTGTGCAGCCATAGCACCTCCCTTCAGCATATTCACCTACCAAGCAGAGCAGTTCTATTCTGACCCATCAGAATAGTGTCTTTTGGACCAATCAAACTTGGAGGATTTAGAGTCCTCATTTGCATGAGGATGGACCAATCAGGGATCAGAGGTGGGGACTTCTGTCTAGATAAGCCAGCTCCTGCTCCCCTCCCCCCCAGCTCTGGGAGTGCACTTTTCTTTTTTTTCTTTTCTTTTTTTAAAATATGTCTTTACTAGAGGCCCAGTGCTCAGACTGCTCAGGGCCTATGGGAGTGTGGGGAGAACCACAGAAGGTCAGTTGGCTGTGGGGAGAAGGGGTTTGCCAGCGCCAGGAGGTGGGGAGCGCACTATCAGGCAGCAGCGCCAGCATTGAGCATCTGCCCTCTGGTGGTCAGTGCACGTCGTAGGAACTGGTCAACCGGTGGTTCAGGCTGTTCCAGTCAATGCGTCATAACAGTCACGTAGGCTTTTATATGTATAGACAGATTTCAGAGAAGGAGGGAGAGAGAAACATCAGTGATGAGAGAGGATCATTGCTTGGCCGCCTCCTGCACGTCCCACACTGGGGATGGAGCCCACAACCCAGGCCTGTGCCCTGACCGGGAATTCAGTCCTCAGGGGCCGAGGCTCTATCCATGAGCTACACCAGCCAGGGCTACACTGTCCTTTTCCGCTGGGACATGCTCTCTCTGCTGGAGCTGAAACTGAAGCTGTTTCACTGGGGCAGAGGAGGGTGCACTGGGCAGCTAAGGGCAAAGGGTTCACTGGGCAACTCAGTGCAGAGGGTTCACTGGGCAACTCAGGGCAGAGGGTGCACTGGGCTGCTCAGGGCAAAGGGTTCACTGGGCAACTCAGGGCAGAGGGTGCACTGGGCAGCTCAGGGCAGAGGGGGGTGCACTGGGCAACTCAGGGCAGAGGGTGCACTGGGCAGCTCAGGGCAGAGGGGGGTGCACTGGGCAGCTCAGGGCAGAGGGGTGCACTGGGTTGGAGCAGGTGGAGCCTCCGCAAAAGCTGGAGAGGGGCCTCGTTTAATGGCCGCACCTGTCATGGCTGTGCTGCCTCACAGGGGAGCCGCCACGCGTGGGCTGCGCCTCAGCCCAAGGGAGTTGACCCCGCTGAGCCGTCTGCAGGGATCGCTTCCTCCTCAGCACCCCCCCCCCCCGCCCTGTCCTGGGCTCTGCTTGGGGTTGCACCTTGGAAGAGCAGGGGACCCCGAGTTCACGTGAGCGCTCTCATTTCTTAAGTCGTTAATGAGTGCAACTCCAGCTGTTCGGGCGGAACCAGAGAGGCGGTCAGGTCTGGGCTCCTCCGCAGCGGCTTGAAGGCCGGGCCACCCAGACCCTCCACCTCCGGGCGTGGCCTCCACCCGGGCGCAGGGGCGCAGCCCCACCACCATCCCACCTGCCATCGGGGGCACCGCGCGGGCCCAAACCACCGCCTGGCGCCGGCGGGGGGCGCGCTGCCGTTGGACAGAGCGGTCGGGTAGCCGAGCGAGCGGGGAGCTCCGGGCGCGGGCGCCCCTCCCGGTAGAGCCGGCCGTCGCCTTGGAGCTGCGGCTGCAAACCGCGCAGCGGGGAGAGCGGCTCGCGGGGCGCGGAGCAGGGACCGGAGGAGGGAGCGCCGTCGTCGGGGTGTCTCCGCCCCCAGGTCTCGCGCCACCCGCACGCCAGGCGGGTCGGCTGAGAGGTGGTCCGTTTGCCTGGAGCCTGGGGCCGGGCGTGGGGCTGTGGCCGCCTCCCAGGCGGGACCGACGCCTCCGCGGGCCGTTTGCGGGGCCGGGCTGTGGGTCCCGCTCGGGCTGGGCGCGGAGTTGCGTGCTGTCCCCGCGCGGTTGGCGGGGGGAGCGTGGAGCAGGGCGCACCCGGCTGCCAAGGGGACCCGTGGCGTCTGGGGGGGGGTGAAGGGGGTGGCGCCCTTGGGTGACTCCCACGTCACCCACTTGGTTTCAAACGCAAACCCGCCCGGGCGCAGGGAGGCCCGTCTGCTCACAGCCAAGCCCCTGGCAGTGCGCGTGGACCCGGCGCGCGTGCCTTTTCTAATGGTCGCACGACCCCAGGCTCCTGGACCGTTGCCAGTTGGCCCGGCGCTGAGGGTCCTCCCTGACGCATCTGAGAATCGGGTGCCTTCGGGGGAGCCTGTCGCCCACACGGAGGACGCTCTCAGGTCCTGGACGCAGAGTTGCCGCGTCTTCCTGGGGAACCCGGCGTCTGGCTGCACGTGAGTGACCCCTTAACCTGCCACTGCCCTTTGCCTAAGGCGCTTTGCCCGTTTCTTTTTTTTTTAAATATACTTTATTGATTTTTTTACAGAGAGGAAGGGAAAGGGATAGAGAGTTAGAAACATCGATGAGAGAGAAACATCGATCAGCTGCCTCCTGCACACCTCCCACTGGGGATGTGCCCGCAACCAAGGTACATGCCCTTGACTGGAATCGAACCCGGGACCCTTGAGTCCGCAGGCCGATGCTCTGTCCACTGAGTCAAACCGGTCAGGGCTTTGTTCGTTTCTAAGCGACGCCCCAGCTCCCTGGTTACAGCTTCCACACAAACGCCGCCTTTCCTGGCTTTGGAAATGCGGGCGTGGAGTCCTGTGCCTGCTGGCCCGGCCCAGCCAAGGGTGACCCCGAGTGGCGGGGATGCAAGGACTGAGAAAAGACAGGCCCAAGAGTGCAAGCTGGTGGTGGACGCTGCTCCTCTGATGGAGAGACGGCGCCCACGCCCGCCAGCCGTGCCTTCATTTCATAGCAGACGCCACGGGGCACAGTCAGGGCCTGACCAAGTGGTTTACGACAATCCCGTGGGTCTCAGCCCCACTCATCTCCCTGCACCTGAACTCAGGCCCGTGGGGCCCCGTGTTCGAACCACGGGCTCCCGTTCGCAGCGACAGCTGTTGGCGCTGCCCTCCCAGCTGGGCCTGGCACATGGTAATGAGAGGCCTGTGCCCTCTCCTCGGTCCGGGGCTTGGACTGTGCAAACGCTCAGTTCGATGCTCTGTGATTGGTTTTTAACCCAGTTCGGTAAGATGCTTTTCTTTAGCTTTGTCTTTTACTCGTATTTTACTTGTTATTTTGCCAGCAGGATTCTTTTCTTGGGAAATACACTTTCATTTTTTAATACATTTATATTGACTTCAGAGAGGAAGGGAGAGGGTGAGAGAGAGAAACATCAGCGATGAGAGAGGATCCCTGACGGGCTGCCTCTTGCACGCCCCCTACTGGGGATCAAGCCTGTGCATGTGCCCTCAACCAGAATCGAACCCTGACCTCCTGGTTCATAGGTCAATGCACAACCACTGAGCAACACTGGCCGAGTGCCTCCTCAGTGTCCTTGACCTCAGGAGGCCTGTCCCCTGGGGTCGGACCAGGCACCTGACCGCGGCCGTGGCGGCTTCCCAGCTGGCGGGTCGCTGGTCTCCCTGGTGGTGTCCGTCCCGGGAGGTTTGCCCCTTTCACATGGGGTTTGGGTCCTCTGTCTCGTTGAGGTGTGGGGACTCTGGCGTGTCGTGGACGCGAGTCCGTGTCAGACACCTGTGCTGCGCGTGTCTTTCCTAGTCCACGCTCACCTCTTTGTCTTTTCAACGTCTGTTTACAAGAGAAGTTGTTAATTCTTACGAAACCCAACTCTAGGTTATTTTTTTAAAACCTACGATCGTGTGCATCTGTGTTTTGTGATAATGTTTTGCAGCCGACTCCTGCCCCCGAGATGGAGAGAGCAGCTTGTGCGTCCCCCGACGTGGAGCCTCTGGATGTCCCGATCGTGGAGGACGGTGAGAAAGCGCTCGTCACCGCGGCAGACGCTTGGCGGCCAGAGATGGGCCGTGTTTCATGGTCCCTTAGATTCTTGGGGGGTTTTTTCAGAGGGAGTAATCTCTTTATCTTTTGATTAATCCTCTCCTGAGGATATTTTTTCCATTGATTTTTAGAGAGAATGGAAGGGAGGGAGAGGGTGGAGAGAAAGAAAGAGAGAGAAACATCGTGGAGGAGAGACACATCGATTGATTGCCTGAGAGGCATGCGCTCCCCTAACCAGGGCCGGGTCGAGCCTGTGGCCCTTCGGGGTGTGAGGCGAGATGTCAGTCTCCTAAACACGGTGGTTGTTTTTGTGTGTTTTTCAAAGAGGGAACTTTACATCATTCTGTCTTTAGTGGAAACAGAGATAAGCTGTGCCTGCGAGCTTTGAAAGTGGCCGACATTAGCATCTTGGTTTCCGGCGTCTTCGCTGAGAAACCTAAGGCCAGTTCTGTCCCATCCTTGGAGTGTGGCCTAGTTGTGTTTCAGTTGTGTTTTCTGGGGACTTTTAGGTTGTTTTTCTGATGGTCTGAAGTTTTGGGGGGCACTGCTGGGCCCCAGGAAGAATGTGGGTTCCTGGCCGGCCTGCTGGGCGCTGAACGGGGCTGACCCTCCCTGACCTGCGCCCTTCCAGCTCTGCCCCTCTCGCCTCCTGAGACCGAGTGGCCTTCTGTCCCCGCTGAGCCCCCTCTCAAGGAGCAAGGGCAGTCTCCATGCTTTGCCCGAAGCCTGCACCGATTCTCTAACTGCTCTTGTCGGGGAACCCCTTACCTGCTGAACGACCGTTGAAGACCCTCCCGAGGGGCTGCCGCTGATGACGGTCGCAACTCCCGACAGTTACTGCATTAGAAGCTAAGGCTGGAGACACTGCACTCATTTATCCACTTGGAATAAATTCACTTATTTATCCACTTAGAATAGCGCTAATGAGCCCACGGGAAGCGCGGCTGAGCAGAGACAGCTGCGTTCCCACGCCTGCTGCACCGTCACATGTCCTGCGGCCTCTGCAAACCACACCGCGCACTCGGGGGGTGGGAAGGGGCCTGGCCGGGGGCTCGGTGGACAGAGCGTCGGCCCTCGGTTGCCGGCTCCATCCCCGGCCCTGGTTGGGACGCGTGCGGAAGGCAACCAATCGATGTGTCTCTTCCCATGGATGTTTCTCTCTCTTCTCTCCCCCTCCCTTCCACTCTCTAAAACCCAATGGAAAAGTATCCCGGGGAGGATGAACAGCAGCAGCAAAAAGCTTGGGAAAGACCAATGCGTGTGGTATTATTAAGGAAATGTTGTGACTCTGCAGACCCCACCCCAAGGAGGTGTAGGGAGCTCCCTGGGTTCCAGGGACCACGCTTGGAGAACCATTGCTCTGGGCGCCATCGTCTCCTTTGTCCGCGTTGAGCTTGTCCAGATTTGTTCCAGAACTTCCGACTTGAATGTCTGCTGACGCTTTTCTTTGTCTTGACTCTCACCTCGATTTCCAGAGAGAGATGAGCTGGAGGATCCCGAGTTCGAGGTGGAGTCCCCTCCTCAGGGGGCTGAGGGCGGTGCTTGCTTGGCGAGCCGGTAGGTGCTGGGGGGCACCCCAGGCCCTTGGATGGGGGCGCCTGGCTGGGCTGTGTCCCGCAGAGCATGCTGGCTGCTCAGTGGCAGTGGCGGCGTCTGTGTTCAGCCCCAGGGGAGAGCCGAAGGCCAAGGCTGGTAAGAGGAGGTCCGTCCTGGACCAGGTCCAGGCGTTGAACCTGAACGGGGACTTGAACCGCCCGGACCAGCTACACAAAGAGAAAGAACTCCCCCTCCAGAGAACGAGGTGAGCCCCACCCCAAAAGGGGGGGCAGGCAGGGTGGGGTGCGGGCTGGCTGAGGTCCTGCAGGCCAGGGGGGGGCCCTCCGCCGCCCTGGTGGACAGGCCTCCGGGCTGCGGCTGCCCATCCTGCCCTGGGTCCTACTGGCTCGGCCTCCCTGCTGCTCGGCCACCACCCAGCGTAGCAGCAGTGCTGGTGCCACCCACTGCGGGTCCCACCCCAGCGTCTATGGAGAAACATCTCAAACACGCAGAAGCTGGAAACACTCGCACGGCCGTCCCCCACTGTCAGCCTCCGGCCGGCCGCTCATCCGCACGGCAGGTGTCAGTCTGTGATGCTTCCCGCCCTGTTACCTGGAAGCAAGGTGCGGGCGGCAGGTGCTGGCCTCCCGGCCATCTGCACCCGGCACACAGGCCTCCTTCCTCTGTAAGCCTCACCGTGGACATTTCCCACGGACGCTTAGGGAGAGTGGGAGGGAGGGGGGAGACAGAGAGGAACATCCACGCGAGAGGGACACATCCACTGGTGGCCTCCTGCACGCGCCCACGCGCCCCAACCAGGGCCCGGGTGGGGGAGGAGCCTGCGGCCAAGGGCATGTGCCCTGGACCAGAATGGGGCCCGGGACCGCCCAGTCCGCAGGCCGGCGCTCTACCCACTGAGCCACACCGGCTGTGGCCACACAGAGTTCTTTGGCGCGACCTCAGTACCCACTTCCCCTGAGAAAACCGAGACCCCTGACGCCTTGCGGGGCATGAGAGCTGGTGCCCGGGGTTTGGTTCTGGAGTTTCCGCGGAGGTGACAGGCACGTCACGGCGGCACTAGAGCCAGTGTCAGCACAGCCCCGTCCGCGGCTGCCCGGCGGTCTGAGGCCTGGGCCCTCTGCGCCCCGTGGCCCTTCCCGTTGAAGGTCACCCCCTGTGGGTGCAGGTCCCATGGGGCTTCTGGCGGGGTTTCCAGAAGACAGGGGGAGCAGCCCCTGCACACACTGGGAACGTGGCATGCCCCGGCCCAGCCCTGGCCCCTCTGGAGGCCGGGCCGCAGCGGAGGTGCCCGGGGAGGGGGAGGCCACGCCGCACGCCAGCCCGTGGCCCGGTTCTGCCTTCCCACTGCAGAGGGGAGCTGCGCGCCTCCTGCCAGCGGGTGGACCTCATCGCCCGGCAGCAGCAGAAAGTGAAACCCAAGCCCGCACCGTCGGAGAGGGAGGCCGACCTCGACCGCGACCGCGTGTAGGTCCTGGGCTCCCTGCGGGCGGCCGGGCGGGGCCACGGGGCAGACAAGCCTCCGCTCAGTGGCCAGCGTGTCGGCCCTCAGACTGGAGGGTCCCGGCTCGACTCCAGTCGAGGGCACGTACCTCGGTGGACCGCTGGATCCCTGGCCCTGGTCAGGGCGTGTGCAGGAGGCAACCTGTCGGCATGTCATCCATGTCGATGTTTCTGTCTGCCCCCTCCCCTCCACTCTCCTTAAAATCAATGGGGAAACACCCTCGGGCGAGGAGGAACAGCAGCAAACTGTGTGAGAAATAGACAACCCAGAATGGACTCCAAGCGTCTCGCGGTCACAAGGGCGGGAAGCCAGGGGCCAAGAGGCCCAGATGGGCAGTCGGTCACTTGGAAGCAGGTGGACAGGGCAGGGCTCCCCAAGGAGGTGACTGGAGGCTGGGACCCCAGTGACAGAAAACGAGCCACTGGCAGAGATGGGGAAGGAGCATTGTGGGTGGAGAGAGGGGCGTCCTGGGGACCTGCAGGGCGGGGCAGGGTGCCCCCGGGGCTGGGCTTGCCCAGGGAGGAGGCCACTCAGGGGTCTCAGCCACCCACCTCCTGCCCCACCCCCACCTGCTCGTCTCCACAGCGCAGCGGGATCAGATCTGAGATCAGGGCTGGGCTCTGGGTCAGCGTCCAGGCGCCACAGCTGCAGGAGGGCAGGGAAGAGAGAGAGCCCACAGCCCACAGCTGCGCTCAGCCGCCCGTGGGCCTGCCGCTCCGAGGGGCTGGTGGCGGGAAATGGCCCCACCTGGAGAACCGCGGAGGCCCCTGGGGAGCGGGGGGCTACAGGTCTCAGTGGGGACGGCAGGCCAGGCGAAGCACCGCCGCTGGGCCTGAGAGGGGCCTGGAGGTGCATGGCCTCCAGGCGCTCGGGGACGCAGCCCTGACGCATTTCTCCCTGCCTCCTCGTGGAGCTGGAGACCGAGAGGGACATAGGGGCGGAAATCCAGGCCTTGCTGAGGGAGAGCCAGGGAGTGGGCGCTCCTGCCCAGCAGGTGGCCGCCGCCACAGGTGCCCAGGCCCACGCATCGCCCCCCTCCGCCAGGAACACCATGTGGCACAGCTCCTTCCTGGAGGGGCAGCTGGAGGGCCTGCAGCCAGCGGCCCAGGAGGAGCTGGAGGCCTCAGCGAGGAGCCTGCAGGTGCAGATGGCCCAGCAGCTCTGCAAGGAGCAGGAGGCCTGGGGCAAGATCGAGAGGAACCGGCTGCTGAGGGTCAGGTGGGCTGGATGCAGGCCCTGCCCCTGCCCTGCGGAGTCCTTCTCATGGACCTCACATCGATGTCCCTTCTGCACCCCCTCCCCCCTCGGGCTCCCCATCCTCCTGAGGCTCAGCCCTGAGCTCTGAGCAGGGAGAGCACCCCCAGGTGTGTCACAGCCAGGGACCCAGCACTCCACCTGAAGGATACGCGTCCTCCTCTGGCCCCTGTGCACGCACACATGTGTGTGTGTGTGTGTGTGTGTGTGTGTGTGTGTGACCACCCTCATCACTCAGCGGCTCTATCTCCATCCAGGGGTCCCCACTCGCTCTAAAAATCAACCCTGGGCCACGCCTTCCGGCCGCCTCTGTGGGGTCTAAGCCCCCAGGTCCTCACCCATGCAGTCCTGGTCCCTGGGCTCCCCCGGCGCTCACGGGCCTGTGTCCTGCCGGGGCCGCGGGCGGGCGAGCTGGAGCCGGGTCTGTCTCACAGGAGGTCCACGCACCTGCAGAAGGAGCACGGGCTGCGGCACCAGAAACTGGTGGAGGACGCCAGGAGGAACCACCGGGTGGCGGTCAAGTTCCTGAAGGCCTCCCTGGGCAGGTAGCGCCCCTCCCGGCGGGCGGGCGGGCGGGGGTCTTGCGTGCAGGTGGCCCCGTCTCCATTTGTCACTGAATCTCATCATCACCCTCAAACGAGAATAAAGGCGTACGTTTCGCTTCGGGCTGCTTGCCCGCGTGCCCCGAGCAGGGTCACGGGCACGGGCCTCGCCCCGTGGCCTCGGTTTCCCCTTCTGTCCCACACGCCTCCCTGGGGCGCGGCCGTACACGGGGTCCGCTCCCCAGGGTGCAGGAGCAGGAGCGGCAGCGGGAGCGGGCGGCCCGCGCGCACGTGCAGAGGCGCATGGACGCCGTGCTGGCCCTGAAGAGCAGCATCACAGCCAACCGGGTAGGCCCCGCCCACCCTCACCCCCTCCAGCCTCACCCTCAGGCCCCCCGTGGGGCTGCTAGGCAGGCGTCCCTCCAGGGGACCAGTGGTCCGCACCCTGCCCACCCTCCGAACCCCTTCCTGGCCCCCCAGGCCCCCGGAAGCGCCCCCCACGTCCTCATCTCAGCACTCAGTGCTTCCTGGGGACACACCAGCCTCTGCCCGGCCTCCTCGTCAGGCCCAGGTTGGCCGGAGGACAGCAGCGTGGCCCACCCTCCACTGGCCTGGCCTTGCGGGGAGGGCGGTGACCAGGTTCCAGGGGTGGGGCCTCCCTGGAGGAGGTGGCCCCCCAGGGCCCAGCATGTGCAGTTAGGCCAGGGAAGCAGGGGGCGGGGGGTGGGGGGGGACAGCCTCTGTAAAGGCTCAGAGGCAGGAGAGAGCACTGGGGGGTGGGGGGTAGGAAGAGCTAGGGCGCTGAGACGAGCGGCCGGCACAGCCGCAGACAGACGGGCTCCGCCACCCGAGGACGCAGGAGGGGCTCTGTGTGCACGCGTGCCCACGTGCGTGCAGGTGTGCAGGCTCTGCTAATGCTGTGACCTTTGTGTGTTCTGTTCCTAAGGAAACGCTCCGGAAATTTCAAGCATGGGGCCAGGCCAGGGCCGAGCTGGCTGCGCAGAAGGCCCAGGCGGAGAAGCAGGCGATTCTGGCTGAAGGCGGGGACGCCTTCAAGCGCATCTTCCATCACCGCCGGCGCCAGGAGCTGGAAGCCCAGAAACGGTGAGGCCCCGAGAGGTGCCTGCCTGATGGTGGTGGTGGGGGTGCTTCTGCCTCTGCCCGAGCCCCCCCAGGATAGGCCTGAGGCTCCAGTCCCCCCAGCCCAGTCCTGCCAAGCCCTCCCTCCACCCCCTGCTCAGGCCCCTGTTTGCTGTGGGGACTGGACTGGGTGGAGGTTCGAGTCCTGGGCTCCGCGGAGCAGGCGGGCCAGGCTTGGATGGCTGGGCAGGGCCTGTGCTCTCCGAGGGCCAGGGAGGCTCAGCCACACTCCCGCTCTGAGCCGCCACGTTCCCCAGCGCCTTCGAGGAGGAGCAGACGCTCAGGAAGCACGAGATAGTGGGTCGGCTCCTGAAGGAAGAGGCTGAGGAGAGCAGGAGGCGGCGGCCACCATCACCGCCGGCCACGGCCACCGCCACCGCCCAGCCCTCCCTGAGGAGCAAGACCTGGGACTACCTGGCCGACCTCAGCGAGGGGAGGACGCCCCGGGGTCCCTGCCCTATGGTGAGCCCCGTGGGGAGCAGAGGGCCCAGCGGGCGCGGCGTCTGGGCGGCGTCCTGGGGACATGGCACAGCCTCCCCGAGCATGAATCCAGGCCATGGATTCCTTCCCGAGGGCGGTGGCCCTGACGCAGCCTCGAGGACGCAGCCCAGGGCCCCGGGCAGCCCGCGCTGGGCAGGCTGATGGCCCTCGTGGTCCCCTCTGAGGGGCTCGGGGTAGCGGCAGGGCTCAGCTCCACTGCAGGTGGGTGGTGGCCACGTGTGTCCACCTGGGAGCCGGCCTGTCCTGAGCGACGGCTCAGGTGTGAGGGGCAGGACCCAGGACCTGCACCTTGTCAGCCACGGGAGCCGCGGCTCGGGCCACATCCCTCCCCAGTTTACAGGCCAAGACCGAAGTTCAGCCAGGGGCCAGGGCCAACTTGTGCCCCATTCCCCCCACATGCAGGGTATCACCTGGGGCCAAAGATGAACCATCCAGAGAAGCCAACTTTCCTCTCCGCCCGTCCTCCCTCTGTCCTTCCTCCCTCCACACTGGGGGCCGTCTGTCTGCCTCTCCCAGGGTGTGGGGCAGGGACGCAGGAGCCCTTCCTGAGCCTGGTGTGGCACTTTCAATTCTGCATTGTGACGGCTGTGACCCCAGCACCTGAAGGTCAAGGTCACTGGCTTCAACAACTCCTCTCTCCACGCATTTCAGGTCTTTTCCTGTTTCCCAGGCCCGTCTGGGCTCCCGGCACCTGCCTTCCTCCCCTCCATCTGCGTCCTGACCTCTGTCTGACGTGTGGCTTGGAGCCCCAGCTCTGTCCCGTCACCACCTGGGCGTTTCCGGGGGGAGGGGGGAGGGGGGAGTGTTCCGGGAAAACCAGAAATGCCAGCAGCTCAGGGTCAGGCAGGACTCGGCACAGCCATCCACGAGGGGGTCGCTTCGTGGGCATCAGAGGGAAGCGCCCGGCAGTGGAGACGCGTGTGTTGTCTTTTAAAGGGAGAAGCCTGCGCACGGGGCTCTGGTCAGCCCTGACCCACGGCCTTCTTGCCGCCGGCCCCTGTTCCAACGGCGGCCGCTGTGCTCCTCCCCCGACAGGAGAGCGACAGCCTTCCCCTCCCCAAACACTCCGAGCTGATGGCCACCACCTCCAGCGAGTCCATCCAGGGCGGCGCCGGCAGCCTCAACTGGGAAGACGAGACGCTGGCCGAGCCGGAAATCCCGGGCCTTTGGAACCAGGACCGTGAGGCGCACAAGGTACCGGCTTGCCTATGTGAAGTGCGAGGCGTCCGCCCGGACCGCCCCAGCCTCCGTGGCGGCTTCACGCGGTCGGGCCTCTCGCGTTGGGACGATTCCTGATTCTGTTCTGCCGGGTCTTCGGGAAAGAATTTCCAGAAAAGGCGCTAGTTCCGAACATCCTTGGAAAGCCTTGTTCCAGGAACGCGCTCTGTGCAGAACGCTGGCACCCTGGCCGGAAGGGGCAGGCACAAGGCGAAGGGCCACTCGGTTAGCGAGTGTCCAGGGTGCTCCCAGGACAGCAGCCACCGCTATGGCTCTGTCCCCGCGCCGGCCGGCCAAGGCCAGGCCACACGGGGACCGGTGCCATGGCTGTGAAGGCAAAGCCACGCTGGTTCCGGGGAAGCTGGGCTGATGGGGCCCGAGACGGGAGAGTGGGGCCTGAGCCAGGTCTAGGAGGGCAGTGGGCACCTGAGGCCAGGCCATCCGGCCGGGGCAGCGTGGGCAGCAGGACGCCCAGCTCCTTGGCCAGGACTCACAGAACGTTCAGGAAGGGCGGCCCTGGGCCTGGCCCGGTCCCCGAGGCGGGAGGCCCCTCCTCCGTGCCTCTGGTGTCTCCCGAAACGCCACTGGGATCCCGGCCGCTCTCGTCTTCTCCTCCTCTGACGTGAGGCGCCTGCATGGCTGACGTCGGGGCTCCCTGGGGACCCCTGCACAGAGTGTGCCTCCCTCTGCCCTGGGCCCGGCCTTGCCCTCCCGGCTCTGTCCCTGTGACCCCAGGCGCCCAAGGAGGAGGTGGACCGCAAGCCCGTGAGGGGGACGAAGATGGAGAAGGACCTCCTGTCCCGCACCATGGAGCAGCTGAAGAGCGGGGTGGTCCACAAGCAGGTGGCGTCTGGGCACGAGTTCAAGGGCTGCCCCTTCAACAGCAAGCCCAAGCTCATCCACTTCAAGGTGAGCCGGGGCCCGGCCGGAGGGGAGGGCACCCGCGTGCAGGGGTGACCAGTGACCAGCTCCGGCCGCCTTGGCAGGGGTGTGGCTTCTGCGTGTCCTAAGGCAAAGGGAGAGAAGGCAGGCCTCCGTCTCTGCAGGGGAGGGGCTGTGGGCGCCAGGATGCACCCAGCCCTGGGCCCTACGCTGTCCAGACGCCCCCCCCAAGCTTCCCCTGCCCCCCACCCCCGAAGCTGCTTCCCGCTCTGACTCACGTGAGCCCGGCACCCTCACCCTGCTCCACGGGCCGCGGAGGGGCAGCCGTGGGGGATGGGCCCTCACCACACCGGTCAGCTCCGGTCTCCCAGGCTCGAGGGTCACGCCCCGTGTCCCCAGGACTTCGACATTGGCAAAGTGTACAAGAAGAGGATGACGCTGATCAACGCCACCTACACCATCAACTACTGCAAGCTGGAGGGCGTGGACGAGCACCTGCGGGACTTCATCCACATCGAGTGAGGGGGGCATCCTGCGCGCTCAGGCCCACGGCTCCCCCTCGGCACCCCATTTTCTCAGACCTGCCGACAGCTCCCGGGGTCAGAGCTCCAGGCAACTGCTCACCCAGGGCCTCTGCTGCCCCGTCCCCGCACCCTGTCCTGTCCCCACTCCCTGTCCTGTCCCCGCACCCTGTCCTGTCCCCACTCCCTGTCCTGTCCCCGCACCCTGTCCTGTCCCCACTCCCTGTCCTGTCCCCGCACCCTGTCCTGTCCCCACTCCCTGTCCTGTCCCCGCACCCTGTCCTGTCCCCACGCCCTGTCGCTCCCCTGCCATGATCTCTCCCTGAGGCCCTCCCTCCACTTGCTGTGTTTCTCGTTTCTAAAAGCTCCAAGTTCTCCTTCAAACGGTCTCATTCCCTCCTGTGCCCGTAACCCTGTGGGCGGTGACCCCTCGGCCCAGGCTCCGGTCTGCCTGGTCCTGCTGCCCGGCCTCTGCTCAGCCCCACCCCTGGGGGCCTGCCCTCCCAGGCGGGGTGGGACCTGCTGCACAGCCAGGGGCAGGTTCCTGACGAAGCCAGCCCTTCAGCCAGACCAGACCTGGGACAGCAGGCCATGTCCCGACCCTTGGGGAGACTTTTCTCACCAGGACCCAGGCCAGGGCGCCGACTCCATGTCCCCTGGGCAGCTGCAGCCCTGTTTCTGGAACTCTCCCTGACATGGGGCTGCCTCCCTGGCATTGCCCTCACCCTGGGCCCTCGGTCTGGGCTTGGCACGTCCCCAGGGCAGTGGTGGCTGTGGCCGCTGCCACCTCACGGCATCCCCTCTGCCCAGCCCCCGGGTGCTTTTCTCGAGTCTCCTTCCTCCTCCCCCACCCACCCACCCACCCGCTCATGCGCAGCGGACAGTCAGGTGGCGAGGCCTGGGAGGCGCGGGAGCAGCACTGCGGGGCGGTGGGCGGGGTCCCGGGGCCGCTCAGGGCCGGGTCCCCGCAGGGGCCGCCCTCAGGGAGCCCAGCCCGGCCACCCGTCAGGGTCACCGTAGGTGCTGTGGGCGGTCCGTGCGGGGAGATTAATCGCGGACGTGTCTGTGCCTACAGCTTCGACCCGCCTGGCCCCATGTCAGCCGGCATGTCCTGCGAAGTGCTGGTCACCTTCAAGCCCATGGTGAGCGTCAGCCCCGGACGAGGGTGTGAGGCGGGCGCTGCCGCTCCTCCACTCGTGGCCCGGCCCTCGGTGGGGCTCCCGCAGGCCCACTGCGCTGCTGGCTGTTACTTCGGAAACACCTGCTCACGTTCCTGGGGGGCTGGGGGCTTGGACGGGTGGGGAGACCAGGCTGCCCGGCGCACCTGTGCCCCCTCAGGGCCCAGCTCGTGGCAGGCTGGCCGGGCCGCGCTGTGCGGACATCGCGGCTCACGGGGTCACGGGGAGGCACCCAGTGCTGCATGGGTTTTGTCTTCCAGATCGAGAAGGACCTGGAGGGGAGGGTCTGGTTCCTCGCGCAGACCGGCAGGTTCTCGGTCCCGCTGAAGTGCTCCATCAAGCAGTGCTCCGTGCGTCCCAGGCTGAGCAAGGGCGCCCTGGAGTGGGGGCGGGGGTCTCCGTCGGGGTCTCCATCGTGCCCCCCTCCTCTGAGACACGCCCCATGCTGAGCGGAGCCCAGACCCAGAGCCAGGGTCCAGGAGCGCCGCCCGCCCCCCTTCCCCGCTGGGCTGTCTGGCCCCTCATTTAGTCTCCGCCTCCGCGTGTCCCGCGTGCACACCCGGCCCGTCTCACAACTGGAGGTTTGCACCCTGGACGGTTTCGCCCATTTGCCGCCCCCGCCGCCCCCTCCTCCCCCGCAGTGGCCACCGGCCTGCGCTGTGGTCCGTGCCTGTGGACCCCACAGAGTGAGGCCCGCCCGCCCCGTCTCTGTGGGACTGTGCCTCCAGGCCCCCCACTTTCCGGCTGTCCATCCAGTTCAGCCCCGTCTGTGCGCCCTCTGCGCGGCACCCTCTGCCCTGCACCGCGTCCGTGGGGTGTTCTGTGGTGAACGTGGGTGTC
>PVJC01036977.1:0-17424 GCA_004026665.1 Murina feae | reverse complement strand
CTATTATAAAACACATATCTATATCTGTTTATCCAAACTGCCTTTATAAATAGTTACATAAAGAAAACATCTTAAAGCTGGTAATCCCTCACTTCTTTATAAGATATTTTTATTGTAAAATATAAATTGTATAAAATTCTCTTATTGAGTGTTATAGTTAATGTATCCCAGGCCTAAATCCTTGTAAAAGTTTAGACAAATTACTAGTATTTCATGTTTATTTTGTTTAATAATACCAGAATAAGCTTTAACACACCCTATTTATGTTAATAATTAAAACAAAAATCACCCTATTTATGTTAATAATTAAATACAACTGGTTAATAAATTATTTGTATAAACTGTAGATCTATATACAGTAACTAGAATTTAAAACAATAATAATATGCAAAGCAAGAGGACATTGGAACAACCAGTCGCTATGACATTGCTGACCACCAGGGGGAAGACACTCAATGCAGGAGCTGCCCCCCGGTGGTCAGTGCACTCCCACAGGGGCGATGCCACTCTGCCAGAAGCTGGGCTCATGGCTGGTGAGTTCAGTGGCAGTGGAGAGAGCTCTCCTGCCTCCCCAGCAGCGCTAAGGATATCCAACTGACAGCAGGGAGCAGGCCTAAGCTGTAAGTTGGGCATCCCCCAAGGGTGAGGACCCTGCCCTGAGTGCACGAATTTCATGCACTGGGCCTCTAGTTTAAAAAGAAGAAGAAAGAAACTTAAACCCATATCTACTTATTATACATGCAAGAAAAGATAATGTACAACCTAAAACAATCACCATAAAACAAGTACAATTTAAAATGAGTACAATTTAAAAGGAGGGTTAAATACAAAGTGTGAAAGGCAAATACATTTAGTTTACGTGTATGATCCCATACAAAACTAATGTGATATTAGTGGAAATAGTATAACAAAGCCCTTTTTGGTACTATAAATACTAAAACGACATCTGACTTTATATGCCAGGTGAAGGTGGGACATTATTTGCTTTTCCTTTTCCCGGGAAGGGAGGCCTTCCAAAGGCCCCTGCAGTGGTATGCACGAGCAATGTCTCCACTCCCCTGGGAGCATTATATGACATTTCATCTTTAGGCCAATTTACTGCAATATGTGAGGTGTTGACCACATGCCAAAAAAGGCATAACAGAGAATTAGGAGTGTACATAGGAAGATGATTAAGATGATCTCATTCATGAGAGGACAATCAAGAGCTAAGGAAACGGAAAAAGAAACCCTGCTCTCAAGGACGCTGAAGTGTAACATCATCTCAGTGGAAAGGCATGCTTCCTGCCCCTGCAAAGAGAGTATCTGGGGATCAGAGCAGACAGAGGAGTCCTAATGACTTGTTTTTATAGTCAGCTCTGTCATTGACCCTTAGCCCAATCACCCAACTCTGGATATTAATGTAAAAAGAAATCTCTAAAATATACAACATATCATAACACTTACCAGCCTAAGAGGACTGCTGCTAGGCTTAATTAATGCTTGCAAAAGCACTGTAAGATTTTTACAAACAAATGTTATACAACAGCAACGTATCTGTGACTATTCTCTCCTCTCCCCAGCCGAAGCAAGTTTTGGCCACCCAGTAGTGCTGGCAGCAAAATAAACCTGACAGCATTCGTCTAAGCCCAACTGGTAGGCCAGCTGTGCATTATCCCTGGGAAGAGTGGTCATGCACAGTAATACCTGCATTACCTGGCTGTACAAGCCAAAATCACCCCATGCACCAGCGGTCAGCCCCTGAGAACACAGAGCTTAGAAGACCTGCTGGGTTGGGCAGACCAGTCGCTGTGAGGGACATTTTAGTCTGATAATGGCTCTAAATTACTGATATCAACTTGGGGCCTGAGATTCAAGGCAAAAGCAGCTATTTTCTATGCGAACATTTGCCAAAAATATGAATGCAGCTGCTGTAGTCTTGCCTTTCTTTCCATTTTTGTGGGATATTTAAGGTCATGACTATAAATATAGATAAAATTTATATAAAACACCAAATTAAGTGGAAAGCATTTTATATATTCTGAAGTACGTCTAAGTGTGTTTTTTCTTATTTATAGATTTTAGAAACATAAAACCCAGGCCCCAGGCCAATTGACGGTTTAATAAACAACTGTGTAGTTGTATATTTTCAAGCATAAAATATACCAATGTGATAAGAGCTTGGTAATTCAGTGTATTACTTAGAGCAACAGCTTGGTATGATTCTTCCATGTGCTTGATTTATGAAAACAAACTCATTTTTCAAAGGGCAGATTCATCTTCTTATACGAAGTTAATATTTATGAAAATAAAAAGAACATGTTTTCTACTCCAGGGAGGAAAAAAAAAAACCATCTATAAGGGCTTTGTAAATATGGAAAGAGAGAGAGATTATAAGAAAAAAAGAAACCAATTCCATAATCCCTTGGTTCATATAGCTGCTTGGTGATTTTTTTAAAGTAGGACATGGTCAAGGTTAATAAAAGCGAAGGGGACATCCCTCTCCCCCACAGCTCTCTCTCTTCCAAACAATAATCATTTGTAATAGTTTCCTGAATTTCCATCCAGAAAAAAAAGTTTTATGCACATATCAATAGAGAGACACAGTGTGAGTGTGTGACTATGTGTGTGTGTGTGTGTGTACATACACTTCTAGTTTTCCTATTACAAACAGTAAACTTTCTGGGTCAAAGAGTACATGTATTTCACTTGGCTAAATATTCCACAAATATTTTTACAAAATGTATCTTTACACAAATCAAGGAAAAACAAAATGTTTGCTGAACCAAGTGAAGATCACGTAATTTAATGTTTATCTGATGGATACTGTAAAATGGATGAAAGAGGAGAGGGCTAGTCTCAAGGAAATACACTGAACTTCCTGACTTTTTGGCCCAGATATCTTTAATGTTGAAGCACTGGTCACTAGATCTCACCTATACATCTCAGTTCTGAGACCAATTTTTGTGCATGTGAGGAATCATACTTGCTGAATATCTTGGTTCTATCCTGACTTTTCACCTTCGTTCTAAAAAAAAAAAAAAAAAAAAAAATCTTTTGTTTTATCCAGGATCTTGATCTTCCATCCTATGTCTCAGTTCCTTATTGTCTGGTGCCTCAGTTCCTGTAACTACCAGATTCTTTTTCCTTAAGAATTTCCATGAATTGGAGTCCTGATAGAGAATCCCAATCCTCAAATGGCTCCATGCCATCATTACTCTGTAAAATTCCCTGCAAACATATTAAGACTGCCTCTACCTGTTGTCTGCTTCTAAGCCTTGACAATAATGTAATGACCTATTGCTATGGCCATTTGCTTTCGTCTGCCCACTCACTGACCACCCTTCCCATGGCTGACTTTTAAAATCCTATTAGCAATAGAATGAGCTTTTTTCACGACAAAAAAGCAATTTTGACATTTCTACCATAAATATTATAAAAGTTCATGTGAATCTCTTAGTAATTCAATTCCTTTTTGTGACCTGAATACATCAAAGACATATTCATTCCTTGAATCCACGAGTACCATCTAGTTAATTACCACTGTGGCAGAATAAACTGTAGCCCATGGCAGCAAATAAAAAAGGACCCCTTAAAACGCTGACTTGCTCCTTCAGAAGAAATTACCACCAGAAAAACCTGGCTGACCGAATTAAAAAGTAAAATTATTTAACACCCTACACTGATGCCTGAGAGCAAGATGAAAGTGCGTTCCTGAATGACAATTCCAGCCTCGGAATGGCCTGCACTCCCTGTGCTCAGAGATGCTTAGGAACTTCACCTGTTACTGATGCCTTTGTTATCCCAAGGTTTCCCAAATCTACCTCCAAGGGATTACCCATTGTTGTTCTGCTCTTTCTGCCCCATTCATTGGGACAAGCCTGTCTGGTAGTAGAAACAGTACTGCTCAATGTTGAGAGTGGCAGCAAACTTGTCTTTCCTTATGTTGTAATCTCCCTCTGCTGTTCCCCAGGAAGTGTGCCAACAGCCCAGTATCCTTGCCTCTTCCATACATACCTGGATATTTCTAAAGCCACGGAACCAGGAGATGAACAGGCCTGGGTGGGGGGGGGGGAGAGGACATTGTGCCCTGAGCTATTTTTTTCCTTCTGTCTCCTTTCTCCCCACATCCTTCAGGTGGGAACGAGAGAGCTTGGCTTGTACTTCCCCTTCCCATGTACTTGGGATTTCCTCTCCAGAAGGCAGGAGGACAGGCGGCAGGCTTTCCCTTTCCTCCACAGCATATACGCTCTTGGTCCCAATCCCTGCATTAGTTGACTCAAAATAGTTGTTAACTGGAACGTGGAGAGAGGAAGAAGAGTAAAAGCTTAGTAATCAGGGAACTAAACTGGGAGTATTTTCCATATTACACCCATTATAAATATATTCACTATTATCAATAAGAAAATAGTAAAAAGCAGCTACATATTTCATCCGCACATACCTCTAGTATTTATTTGCAGTTCTTGATTATCCTACTGAGGATTTATTTTACCTTGAAGTTTTGGGGAAATGCCACTTCAGAGAGGGTTTTCTGGGGGGGAGGGGGAGGAAAAATCTTCTTGGCCTAATATATTTCAAGTGTTGTCAGGTATTCCAATGTGAATTACTGACTATTGCACTGAATTATATCCTGTGGATCCAGGAGCTCCCCCTACCCTCCCTAACCCTCATACACATTAATCAGATACTTCCTTGAAAGCTGCATTGAAATAATGTTGAAATGAGTTAGCTCAAAAGCAATAAAGAACAAGGCTTAGGAAAAAATAAATCTTTAACTATTATCTTCTGCATTAAGTGCATAGCTCTCTGTGAATTGGTGGTGTTGCTTTTTTACCAATATACCTATAGTCTGATAACCTATAGGTACAGAGGAATTTTCTGAATGATCCAGGGGAATGCAGTTATTATGGTGGTGAAGTACAGTCTGTGGCTTCAGCACCAAGGCAGTTCTTACCTCTCCAATGCCCTCTGTCCCCCAGGTTCTATAATGCCAGCATGTCACACAGTATTAAGGACACCTTAGGAGCTAAAGTGGGTCACTCCTGAGATTTAGAACTAAGACTAGGTTGGAGTGGGAGGAGCTCCAGGTTTACTAGTGTTCCTACACTGCTCCCTATTTCCAGTGTTGCTAAGATTTCAGAACTGAATGAGACACAGAAACCAGTTCACACACCTAACCATGAATGTCATGAAGTGTTACAATGAATGGAAAGCACTCTGTACCGAAAGCGAGGAAATGGAGCAGTTGTTCAACGAAGAGCAAGATGGTGTTATTAGATGGATGACCAGGTGGCTTGGATCAAAGAGTGTCCCCCACCGCCCAAATGGGATGGTTCAATGGTTAAGCGTCCACCTGTGAACCAGGAGGTCACGGTTCGATTCCCAGTTGGGGCGCATGCCCAGGTTGTGGGCTCCATCCCCCGTGTGGGGCATGTAGGAGGCAGCCGATCAATGCTTCTCTCTCACCATTGATATTTCTATCTCTCTTCCTCTCCCTTCCTCTTTGAAATCAATAAAATTATATTTAATTTTTAAAAAAATGTTCCCCCACACCTCTGAGATCAAAGCAGTGGTCCATGCATAAAGTTCTTTTTCAGAACTTTTTTGTTAAAAACCTAGAAGCAGAATGTCATTCAGACTTCCCAGCAGCAAACAACTCTGCTTGTGATAAGAAGCCTCTGAATACACCAGGAAAGACAAAACTAACTAAAGTGGGCTCCACCCTAGAATCCACACCCGAAAAAACAGGTGCGAATCCCTGTTCTCCCACTGCCTCTCTTGTTAACCCACTCAGACCTGCAACCAGTGGGTCTGGGCATCTTCTTTTAAATGATAATCACTCATGTTTTGCCCACATATACTCCTTTGCTACTGTCATCTGACAAGGCTGCTCAAGTTGTCCTGAAAGGCCTTCCCAAGCAAAATAGATGATTCTCAAGCCAGAGATAAGAAGGTACTTTGAAGCAGTGGCCTTTCGGGAAAAGGCACGCGTCTGTTTTTCATTTTTACTTTGTTTAATAAAGATGTTCTTAACACTTGAAAAAAAAGAACTGAATAAGAGAAGAAAGAAGAGTTTCCCTACTAGCAAATATTAGTTAAGTTCTTTATCTGAATATCATTGTTTGGAGATCAGAAACTAAATTCAAGTGATGATAATGTCCTTAGTTCTTATTTTTTAATCTAATAGAGGATATTTTGTGTCTATCTAACGATATATGCTCGGAGAGAATAGCAAAGAAATGCTTCAAAAATATAGATGAACAGCCTGAGCCGGTTTGGCTCAGTGGATAGAACACTGGCCTGCAGACCTAAGAGTCCCAGATTCGATTCCAGTCAAGGGCACATACTTCAGCTGCAGGCTCCTCCCCGACCAGGGCCCTGGTTGGGGCTCATGCAGGAGGCAACCAATCGATGTGTTTCTCTCACATCAATATTTCTGTCTTTCCCTCTCTCAGGTGAGGATAAAAAGTGTGTATACATATGAACAATTAGACAAAAATATATACACAGCTCTGCCCATGCATATCATAGCCACATATATCATGCCATGTACATATATCCTCTAAAAGAATAAACAAAACCACTCAAATAGGTCAGCTCTTTACTATTTAGATCTCTCAAATTATTTAATTCTGTAGAATGGCAAACACAGAATTTGTGAGATTTAAAAGAAAGATGTTTCCATAGGTTAAAGTTTCCTGGGCTTCTGTCAGCTCAGGCACTAGAGCATTTCCCCAAATTGTAAAGAAAATATTTTAAATTCAGAAAATTCTAGAAAATTTCAGAATGTGTGTGTGTGTGTGTGTGTGTTTATCATTGCATGTAAATCTTTCTCCTTACCAAATTATAAAACATTCAAACTGTTCCTTGTTCAAACTGCAATTTTCAGCTCATTAACTAATACAATTCAAATAGAATCTAATGAACGCATCACTGAGAGGCAACAGAGCCTGTAGTTTGAGATTGTGGGTTCTGGAGCAAACCCTGGTGACCTTGGAGAAGTTATTTAACCTCTGTGCCTCAGTTTTGGAATAATAATACCTACCTCAAAAATGGCTATGAGGATTAAATGGCATGTAAAGCTCCCAAAATAGTAACCAGCACTGAGTAACTACCCTATTGTTTGTCAACGAAGTAAAATATTGCACTGAAGCACAAAACGTATCTCAGTTTCCAAGGTCAAACAACTAGCTCTTCAAACAGCCTGTTGGATTTAACAGCAGGAGATAAATAGTTTTAAGGATAAATTGAGATGAATGAGAAAAGCAAGATATTTTTGTCCTCATCGTATCCTGGTCTTCAGTACATGATGTTTAGAATCAAAACAGTACATTTTTCTTTTTTTGTTTGCTCCTTCCCTCCTTATTTAGGGTCCCTTTTTCTCTGATCCCCAGGAAATTTCAAGTTTGGTTCAGTACTGACCTCCTAAGTACTAAAATGATAAAATAAAAATGTGAGAACACTAACTACTATTAGTTTGCAAATACTGAAGTTGTGTAGGTTGATCATTTAGATATCAACTGCATTTCTCTATGACCTGACATCGTATCAATTAGGTAAGTCTCACAATGTATAAAATAATTCTTATTGCTTTTTCAATAACCTAAAATAAAAGCAGGACTAGTTGGGTGGGTAGGCATGATGGCTAATATCATCAGGAAGCTGCCAGGACCTGACAGTATTTGAAACTGGGAAAGACTCAACTACCAAAATATCTAGTCACTGATTATTGCCTGCCTGAAATGGCACCATTAGAGGACATTTATTTGGATCATAAAAATACCTTATTCTTTAAGAGTCTCTAATTTTTTCCTCAGGTACAAATGCAAGGACATCATTAAAACAAATATCCTACTGTGATGGCTTCTCCAAAGTCCCTGAGCAAGATTTGTCACTTCATCAGCTATTGTCCCCCAGCAGTCAACTCATAGCACAAAGAAAACACATCTTATAATATGATGATTAGCCGTCCATGTGCCTTTCTGTTCTTTTATGAATTTTTTGAGACTGTGTTGTTTTAGTACATTTAAATTAATTTCACTAAGGGAAGAGGTGCTCACACACACAACATTCAAAACTGGTGCCTAGTCGATAAGGGACCTATGTGGGAGTATCCCTTTCACAATAGTTCTAAGGCCACTCTCATTAGGTCAAGAATTCCTAACACACAAGAAGCCTTTGCTATTATGGTATTTTATGAATACTAAAACTGTCCTTGTCACAACACAGCATCAGATCTAAAACAAAGTCTACTTCCCTTCTCAGGTCTTGTAGAACTCATTTATTTTTCATTCAGATAACCTTAAAATTTTTATCCCTGAATTTATTTTACTGTTAGTGTAAAGAAAACTTGATTTGAGAAAAAAATAAAGCCTCAAAGAAACATGAACTTTTGTTAATCAAAAATAGATTCGACAGGATCATTTATTTATATAGGACGGAAGCACAAACTGCAACTCGATCTGTAGTTCTAGAATCCCCTACAAAGAGATGTCATAATATCCTGATGTGTTTATATTTTCCTTTAAATGTCCCAGGAAGGTAAATTATTCCACAACTGAAATGTCTTATTGACATAAAAAGTTCATTCAATAAATATTTTCTGAAAATTGGCTTTATGCACTGTTCTAAGTGCTAGAGATACAGTAATAAATAAGACACACAGGTCCTCACTCTCTTGAAGATTATATGCTATGAAGGGAGACCGTGGATGGATATGGGTGAGTGGATTGATGGAACCTTAAATGGAAAAATCAAGAAAACATCACAAATGCATAAGTATCATATAGAATATTAAAAATACGGAGATGCAATGGAATGATGGACTGCTTTAAAGTGGATATAAGAGAAGTCCTCTCTATGAATGTAATAATTATAAGAAGTCTATGAGAAAATGAGGAAGAGGAGCTGAATTAAGCCAGACCTAAAGGTTGATGGGTTTAAAGACTTGATAATAACTGAATAATTGCTTAGGTTGAGCTTAAAGTTGCTTTCATTTCCTTTCACTACCCAAGCATCAAACAAATGGTACAAAGAAGATATGTATTCTACACCTAATAGCAAAGGAACAAATAGTACCCTTTTCCCACTTGCAGGCTGCCCAGGGTTTAAGTCAACATCAAGTAACAGATCCAGCAAGTGTGAGCTAGGCCTTTTGTACTTTGAGGAGACTTGGGAGAGGAAATGTCAGTACTCATAGGCCCACATTACTACGTAGGCAAATTCTTGATGCATCACAGATCCCCACTTCTAATCCATGCATTCCAGGGATGAGGTATAATGTAGGGTCCTTAAGAAGTCCAGGGGCCTGCTCAGGAAACTGAATGTCTGCCAGTGGGGTTGGAGCTAACTTGGAAAGAGAGAGTGTTGTTGGATGTATTAAAAAAAAAAAGATCAGTGAGAGCAGATCACACAGGGCCCTATAAGCCATCATAAGGAATTATGATTTTATGATATCTGCCCTGTGAAATCATGGAATGTCTTAAGCAGGACACCGTCTGAAAAACTGCAGCTTGCTACTGAATAAAAAACAAAAGCAGAAACAGAGAAAGCAGTGAGAGGACTTTGTCAGTAAAATTGGCAAGACATGATGGTGACTTAGATTAAGGTTGTAGTGGCTCAGAAGGAAGGAAGTGGCTCTCAGGATATGTTTTGTAGTTCGAGTCCTAATGGTAGGTGATTGTGTGATGAAAGAAAGAGGAGGCTCAAGTATAAGTCCTAGATATTCATCTGTTTGTTCATGCCACTGCCATTTAGTGACATGGGAGATAATAAGGAAGAGTAGGTGTGGAGAGAGGGGACATTCTCATCCTACCACAGAACAAGAGGGCTGTTAAATTTCTCCTGTTCTTCAGGTGTACAGGAATAAGCAAGTGGTGGTGCTGAGGCAGAGACGAAAAGGATAAGAGAGGGGAAAAAAAAACTCAAACAGCCAAGTAATTTACTGTAACAGTAAAATCAATTAAGATCTACTGCATTTAAATACTGAGTAGGAAGAGCTCCAAGAAAAGAGTTCCAGATGAACATATTGACAATGAATCCAATAATTTGCTGACAGATTTAAAGATAAATTTGTCGTAGAAGAACCCGCTACAGAATAGAAATGGTGGGGTCTAAATAGTTATTTTGTTTGGACAAATCTGTTGTTTTTAAAAAGGTGATCATTTAACAGTGAAAAATGTAATATCCAGACTCAGAATTCTTTAGAATCTCACATGTTACTTCTGAGGAACCAGGGAAATCTGTAAGTTCCCGAAAGTATATTCCTACAATCTGCTTGGGTTGCCATAGGAAAGATTTGAGTTGAAGAAATGAAAAAATAATCAGGAATGGAAACAGTAGCCAAGTGTTAGCGCTGGTCTACAGCAGACATTTTAATTTTAGCTTTCCCAGTGGAGTAAGTACGCCATTTCAAGCTGACTTGTTATGGGTAAATTTAAGTATTATTCTACACCGAGCTCTTGCCACTGGGGAACATTAGAGACTCCTACTAAGCAACATCTGCAAGAAGGGTTCACAGTGTGGAGGGCTCAGCCAAAAGTGTTCTTCAGCTTTTTTATTGAAAAATATCAATTTGAAGAGAGCTATATATTTCCCATCATATAGCGCATTCACTATCAATCTGCAAAGTGGTATCAGCAAATGAACTGATTCTTCAATTCCCTTATTAATGCTTTTGGGACACTTAAAAATGCTCAATAATGGTTTATTGATTAAAAGGACTGGGGTGACCAAGAAGAACTTTTTCATAGAAATCTGTAACATTGATAAGTA
Organism: Murina feae; assembly: GCA_004026665.1. NCBI lineage: Eukaryota > Metazoa > Chordata > Mammalia > Chiroptera > Vespertilionidae > Murina > Murina feae. The sequence goes on along the minus strand of PVJC01036977.1, from coordinate 6,669 downwards.
TTACACACAAATGGAATTTTTACTTTTTAATATAAAATTACTGACATGTGAATAAACAAAAGAGAACAGAAATTTATACAAGTCAGTGATGAGAGAAAGATTAGAGAGGTAGATAGAGAGATAGAAAGATAGATAGATAGATAGATAGATAGATAGATAGATAGATAGATAGATAATTTTTACAATGAGGAGAAAATATAGGATAGAGAAATCTATCCAATGAACCAGCAAAATAAGGAAAATCCCACTGGTAAGAATTGGCTTCAAGACATACATACACACAAAATCTTCACATACACTGTTTCCAGAATTTTTAAACTGACATTCTAATTCCACTCAGCAATCTTCTTAAAAAGAAAAGCAGTTTTAAGACAGGGAGTATTATATGTCTTGAATAGCCAGCATCCTCCCTGAGGTCCTGTATGAACTGATACACTTTCTCAACGGTGTCTAACCAAGGACAGGAGAAAAGGGCTGCTCTCTACCTCTAGTGGCATATACCCGGAGTGAAATGATCATTTAAAATCTGGTATAAATTAGGGCAAGTGGAAACACAAGGTTTTCTTTACCAGGTAACAGGAATTAGATAAAATGGCTTTGATTTCCCCAAATTCATCCCTAGCTTGCCTAAAAATACAGGTTTGTCCTCATTGTAATTCCTTCAGAGAAATATCTCTAACGTCCAAAAGGATAAGGAAATAATATTCAGATAAACGTATTTATTGACAAGCATACCATGTCAAGATTCTCAGATCCAGTGTACTATACTGTCCTTTGATATGACAGCTAATGCAACCCAAAGCCAAAATCATCTGGGAAAAGATTAAAATACTCCAACAATGTAGAAACTTAACAGTAATTTGTGATAAAGCTTGCAATAAGCATTACTGCTAAGAAATTGAACAAATCCATGATAAGACTTCTACCATTCCTGTATGAACTGAATTTGTGATAAATAGTTTACACTTTTTTTGCCCTTTTTATTTTATTTTATTTTATTTTATTTTCAATGTTTCCTTTCTTTCTTTTTTTTAATTTTTTAAAAATTATTATTACATAAAGCTTTACAAAGATTAGTACATATATCTCTTTTCCCCCTGCCCTTCCCCCCCCCTACCCCCCAGTGTTTTGTTTTGGGGGCGTGGGGGGGGGGTAACAGAATAGTTCACACTTTTAAGTTAACTTTCCCAACTTTCACAGTTTGGATCTTCCAATGTCAGTTTAAAAATTCTGGAAACGGTGTATGTCCTGAAGCCATACAAAATAAATTACTGGTAAATAATGAAAAAATATTAAACAATGAACAATAAAGCTTACACTGATTCTTTAAGGGGTAAACTGCCTTTACGGCTAACTCCACCATGCCCATTTTTTAACTCGCAGGTAACGTGAAAGCAAGAAAAGCAAATACCTGACATAAAACGTGCAAAGTAAATACCCAATAAGAAAAACCCATCTAATATTCCCAGTTTACTCTCAGGCAGTCATGAGCTTGCTTACTTTCCACATGGATGTATCCTGGTGAGTTGTCACTGATGTACTGTAGATACTAGGAGGAATACACACTGAAAATAGAACTTTAATTCCTCAGCCGTGAGCGAGGGAATAATGTGTGCAAAAAGTCACAGAGAGATGGCAATATGAAACTTCTTCATTTAGGACTGATCTCCTGTTAAAAGACATCTGATTTTCATGCCAACATGGTAAATAGTTTACGCAGAATCACAGTAAATGCTAGAGTTTGAGACTTTTCTGTGAAGACTAAGTTAATGAGAGTATGTAAAATGCCCCGTACATAATAGGTACTGGCCAATAGTTAATGTCAAGAGGATGTAGGTCCTGTCCCTTACCAAATTCATTAACTCATTTCTTGGTGAAATATGCTATCAATCTACTCTGGCCTTTTGATGATATTTTTCTGGTTTCAGAATTAGAAATCAACAAATAACAAAGCATTTTTATTAATAATTTTAATAAATCATTGGCATTAAAAATTATATATAGCAGAATGTTTCATTGCACATTTATTCAAAATGTCTTCACTAAATCAAATTATCAAAAAGATCTTATCAAAAACCACTGACAATTAGAAAGGTTAGGAAAGATCAACTTACTTAAGATCATTACACATGTGAATAATAAATATATTCTTGCCATGTTTAATATCACTCAATAGCAGAACAAAAATTATATTTAATAATTAAATTTTGAATAGCAAACAATCTCTTTTTTCAATAAGCTAATCTTATGAATGTTTAAAAAGTGTATTTAGAAGTTACATGGAATTCTGGTTTGCAAACTTCAAATATAAGGTTCTTAAATACCTCCATTTAATTTGTCTGAAATAAATTAACTTTAATGTACTCAAGAGATTAATTGTATTTTGAAATTGAATAAATATAAATGAATCAGCATGTATATCAATGCTAATTTTAATCAGAATACTACTTTATTTTAGCTATTTGTTTAAATAATAAGTAACTTATTTATCTGAGGGGGAAAATGTATCTCGACTTTAATGCAACTGCCCCTGATTCCATAGTGATTATGTTAATAACTATCTTGGAGATTCTCTAAAAGACAATGAATTCAATTATGAAACCATTCCAAATATGAGATTATAACCTAGAAAATGGAGTCAAGAAGATTCACAACAATATCAGTTGATATTATTAGATGTCCTCAACAACCTCAAGAACACTCACTTTTAAATGATGCTGCATATGCAAAGCTTGGAGTGTTTGCTAGCTCAAAACCCGTGATAAATAGGATAATAAGACTATGGACAGATTCCACTATCTGCATACACTGCATTACTAAAAGGTATAAAGAGGCCAACAACACATCATGTTTAGCAGATTTGTCAATCTTATTTTGAGATTTGGTATGAAAAGTAGAATAAAGACAAGATTTACTTGAAATTCATTTTCAATCTACATGGCTAGCCTTTTTTCTATTTCATAGTGGTTAGTAACAGGTAACACCCCACCTCAAGTTCCAACTGTATCTTCCAAAATACCTAATGGAATTTCTTTCTATGATGCACAGATGACTAACTACCCAGTCTAGGCTGCGGGGCGTGGCAGGCTGGACAAGGACAATGGGGGGAAAAGGGACTTATATAACACTTTCAACAATAAAGAATTTTTAAAAAGAAGAAAATAATGTTCAAAAAATTAAATCAACAAATACTTTTACTCCAGTTCCTTTTAAAAATTAAAATGGCATTTTCCTATCTTTTCATTACCATACTGTTCCTAGATTGCTTTTCCAATCTTTCTACTGTCTAGTCAAAGGAAGAAAGAAGATCCTCCTTCAGATATTTCCCCAAATTAACTCAACCAGGAATCCAGAGCCATAGATAGATTCCTCAAATGTCATTTTGCCATTTTTGTTTAAATTTCATCTGTGAGTATGCAGAACCACAGGAGAATTATACCATCAAAATTTCCATCACAGTGTGACCTTTCGGTGAATGACAGAAAAATCAGGTAATGTGGTTTATTATTTCAGAAAGCAAGGGAAAGAGTTATTAACAATAACATGACACCAAATATATAAGAAAGTTTAAAAGGGAATAGTTCACTTTAAGTAGGTTTATAAATAAAAAAGAAACTTTATTCAGATGATCAATAATAAAACAAGCTTCATCTTACTCATACATTAACTCATCAGCTACTCATCCCAGGTAATAAGTAGTTCAAACTCCCTTTCCGTGACTGTATAAATCCTGATGCTCTTCCCAAAGCCTCTGCAAATCACTTGAGGCTTATACACTCAGGCATATATTTTACCTTCTGCTTCAAACAAAGAAGTTAGATTTATGGATCATCACAGCAGAGCAGGACCCATACAGAGAAATCGGCCATTTTCATGGATTCACACAAAAGAAAACTTGGTGTTTATCAAACTTCACTGAAGGTTTGAGGAAGACCATTTACAGCATAGATTGCAAATTGAAGATTAGTCATTAAAACTTCTTGTACTTCAAAGTCAGTCAAACCATTCCACCATGCCTCTGTGCCATCCCCTTTCTATTCCCCTTTGTTCCCCCAACCCTCTCTTCCCTATTCTACTCTTCCCTAAACTGCACAGCAGTTTGTGTTTCTCTCCTGTGCCTTGTCTCCTGCTCAAGAAGCAAGGGAAAGCTCACCGATGTTTTACTTCATTCTTTTTCATTGCATTCAGCTACTCAATTCATTTATCAAGTATTTCCTTAGCAAAGACAATTCCTTCTCCAAGAGTAATTCTGAAGCCACTTGTTGCTAACATATATTTTTTTCTCACTCTGATGCACTCTCGAGCTTAGTTCCATATTGTACGAGTTTATATTCTGACTCAGTGTTTGTCAAACTTTCTTTTTGGCACGGGAACCATTTTGTAAATGAACCCTTACACAGAACATAGAACACATGTACAAGTACACAAAACCCTAACAGGACTGAGAGCGAAGCCCCGTTTGAAGGAGAGGCAGGGAGTAGAGCTGGACATGCTCCTGTGGCCTCATCTGTGCCTCTCTATGCTCATGGCTCCCGGACACACCTCCCTGGAAGACAAAGTTTCTATGTAGTAAAGTTTGAAAAGTACTGTCTTACCTCTGGAACAAGAAGAAACAGCAGATTTTGGTAAAGGATTGTTCTTAGTATGAGAAAAATGAGTCAAAACTGACCTGAAGATTATAAGCCTCTTACATTAAAGGAAGAATAACAGCATGGCAAAAGATCAATAAATTAAATATACTTTACTTTTAGTGTCACAATTTATGACCAGTATAAGGATTATTTTCGTAGTACAATTTGATGAAATGAGAGGAAAGATAACAATTTAAGAAATGACAAGTAATTCAGAATGCATTTACCATAAATCTGAAGCTTTGTCACATGAATAATTAAGGTCCATAATCATCTATGCTTCCTAATATTATATGTTTTTATAATTAAATTTCTGTTGATATATAATGTGATAAGCTAAGTTAAATTTTAACATTTAAGTATAAAGAGAAGGGATACTTCTAATTCTCTACAAAATATCTTCCATTTATTATGCTTTGCCAAAATGAATGATTATCTCATGTCCTAGCTTTCAGTAAATCTTATGTATAGTTTATGGTTTATCTTTCCAGAAGTTGTAAATTTTTATATAAATTGAAGGCAACTACCTTATAAGAGGAAGAGAATGGAAGTAACACATCTGAGATGCCTACCATAAGCAAGGCACTACTCGCATGCTTTTACTTCAGCAGTTTTCATTCTAGCTACACATTAAAACCTCCCAAGGATCTTTTCTAGAACATTCTGATGCATGAGATTCTGATTTACTTGCAGGAGGTTGGGCCTGGGCTTGAGGATTTTTTGAGGCTCTCCAAATGATCATAATATGCAGCTGGGATTGAAAATAAGTGTTACATACTTTATCTCATGTCATCATCATCAAAACAATTTGACCAGATAATTTGATTATCCCTTTATTTAAGATTAAAGAAATGGATTTCACAAAGGTTGAGAAATTTGGCTCAGAGATTAAAGAAAGTAAATTTTATAACTGAATCATAAATCTAAATTTCTCTGACTGCAATGATCATTCCTAACCCCCTTTGTCAAAAATACTTCATATGAGTTAATAGTGGAAATCTATATTTTATTTTCCTTCTTGGCTTAAAATGCGGTGGAATAAAGTATTGCTACTTGTCATTTTCTAGCAATACACCATTTTCTTCATTAAACTAATTAAATTGGCACAACAGATCAAGTTGTTTTGTGTTTTATGTCATTAAGGTACAGTATTTTTCTGACTTTCAAAATGTCCCTCATTTTTTTCGTATTGAGCAAGGGATAGAAAAATAGTTAATGACATAGAATCAAGAACCTGAAAATAGCCCCACAGAAGTACAGCAAATTGATTTTTTAAAAAATATATTTTATTGATTTTTTAGAGAGGAAGGGAGAGGGATAGAGAGTTAGAAACATCGATGACAGAGAAACATCGATGAGAGAGAAACATCGACCAGCTGCCTCCTGCACATCTCCCACTGGGGATGTACCCACAACCCAGGTACATGCCCCTGACCGGAATCGAACCTGGAACCCTTCAGTCCACAGGCCAACGCTCCATCCACTGAGCCAAACCGGTTAGGGCGCAAACTGATTTTTGACAAAGATGCAAAAATGAATTCAATCAAAGAAGAATATCTATTTCAAAAAAAATAGTGCTAGAGGAATTAGGTATCAATTGGATATCAAACAAAATGAACCTTGAGAAAAGATCACACCTCATAAAAATTAACTCAAAATAGATCATAGATGTAAACTTAAAATGGAAAACTATAAAACTTTTAAACAAAAATATCTGGAACCTAAAACTTGAACATTCTTAGACACAAAAACTATAATACATGAAAGAAAAGTTGATAAAATTGACTTCATCAGATTTGATTGCTAAATAGCATTTGCAAACCTCCTATCTGAAAAAGGTTTCTTTTGCAGAATATATAAAAACGACTCAATAATTAACAGTAAAATACAAACAATTCAAGTACAAAATCAGCAAAAAACATGATGAGCCATTTCACTAAAGGGTATAAACAGGTGGCAAATAAGCATATAAAAAGAGGTTTAACAGTTTAATATCATCACTATTCATTAGGGAAATGCAAATTAAGATCATGATAAG